>PVLA01002498.1:0-266322 GCA_004027455.1 Hydrochoerus hydrochaeris
TCATAGATAGGCATCTGTACCAGGGCAGGGTGGAGCCTTGACAGACCTTTCCCCACCTACTGGAATACATACTTAGCTCTAAAAAGTGTCACCTAATCCCTTTCTACACCCAAAACCTGGCCTGTGTACCCTCTCAAAATAAAATAGTGGATTGTACCTTTACCAGTCTGAATTTAGAGGGCACAGTTATAGGAGGCTATCAAAACAGCTGTGGCTATTGAACCACTGTGACTGTCAGAACACAGTGCGGAGCCTGTATGGCTGGCTCTTCCAGCAAGATAAACTGTCAGCCTAGGTCCCCTCTTAAAAACAGTCCTTGCTTTCTCAGGTGTAAAGGTTTTTTTTTTTTTTTTCCTGATTCTTATTATAAGATTATCTCTGCTACTTGATAACCTATAGGGAAAGTTCTGACTAGTTAATTTATAGTTAAAACAAAACTGTAAAAGGATTATTGGAGTTCAACTTGTCCAATACATCTGAAAGTACAAGCTGATTTAAATATAAATGTCCTGTAAAAGTTTCTTTGTTCATCTGTTTAATCTGTGTTAATAACCAGTTAAAGCACCTGCAGCTGCTTTGTTCAAGAAATGTGTTCTTTTGAGCTTTGCTCAGGACAGAAGGAACTTAGAAACCATCTCTGGAAGGAGACACCAGCACTCCAAAGCCCACTAACACATTTGGCATGGCCAGCCAGGAAAGCAGGTCTTGTTTTAAGTGCAAGAAATCTGGAAACTGGGCACATGACATCACCACAGCCTGAGCCCTGCTCTGAGTGTGAAGTGGCTGCTATGCCTGACTCATGGCACTGGAGCATTCACTGTCCTTTTGCTCAGAGAGGGGCTGGGCCGGCCAAAGCTCTTACTTCCTGCTCCCAAGGAGGTGCCCAAAGGAACCTATAATGCCCCTGTCCACAGATAATCAGCATCTCCTCTGAGGAAGCCTGGTAATGCTGGATGTCATGGGTGAGCCAATTCAATTACTTCATTTTGTTTACTTACTTCTCTGGAAAACCCTTCTAGATTTATAGCCAAAGAACCCTTCTACACTGTTGGTGGGAGTATACGTTGGTATAATATATATGGAAATCAGTATAGAGACTCCTCTAAAAACCAAAACTAGAGGATCTGTTTGACTCAGTCCCCTTCCTGAAAGAGTTAAAAGCATCATACCACAGTGATATATGCACATTCATGTTTATAGCAGCACAATTTTTATTAGTTAAATCTTGGAAACAGCCCAGATGATCATCAACAGAGGAATGGATAAAGAAGATGCAGTTTTTATATACAATGGAATACTACTCTGCCAGAAAGAAAGATTAACTTGAGACATTTTTAGATAAATTGGATGCAATTTGAGACCATATTATTTCCCTTGTGTAAGAAACCAAAAGGGTAAACAATAACTGAAATAGATGATAGATATTAGGAAGCAGGAAGAAAATGTGGGAAGGGGAACAAGGTAGGCAGTAGGGAGGTAAGAAATGGGGAAAAAGAAGATAGGAAGAAAAAGGGAACAAAGCTTTGTGAATAATGAGAAGAAGGGTTGATAGGAGGAGAGGGGAATGTGGAAAAAAGAAGAATCAAGATATTATGTACAGGCACAAATTCCTTATGGTGAACATGATCGTTATGTATATCAGCAATGTACCAATTAAATTAAATTTTAAAAAGCAATGTAGGTACAACATGGGCCAAACGATAGGATTATGTGTTCCCCAACCTATCGGATTATGAGCATGATTGCTTAGCTGTCAGTCTTGTGCCTTTTGATTGGTGAACTGAAACCATTAACATTGATGGTTATAACTGATATGTGCCTGCTGGCTTATCCTTGTCATGTTATTTTCCCGTTTTTGACTCTCCCTTTTTATTCCCTCTCCCTCTGTTTAATTGTTTACCTTGCCTGGTAGATTCCTTTTTTGGGCTTCATATACGGTAGTCCTTGTTATCTCTGACTTGAATATCCTTCAGAATATTTTAAAGTGCTGGTTTGGTAGTCATAAATTTCCTCAGATGTTCTTTGTCATGAAAGTATCTTACTTCTCCATCAGTTTTGAAAGGTAGTTTTGTAGGGTACATTAGTCTGAGTTGAAGGTTGTTTTCCTTTAGAACTTGAAATGCTTTACTCCAAGCTTTCCTTGACCTGAGGGTTTGTGCTGAGAAGTCAGCTGTGATTCTGACTGGCTTTCCTTTATAGGTGATTTGTTTCTTTTTCCTTTATAGGTGATTTGTTTCTTTTAAGATTCTATTTTTGTGTTGAATTTCTAGAATCTTGATTAAGATATACCTGACTGTAGATTTTTTTTATTGAGACTAACTAGTTCTATTTTCCTCACTTATCTGTATGTCAAATTCTTTTTCCCTACCAGGGCAGTTTTCTGCCATGACATTTGTGAACAGTTTTTTAATATATCATTTGTGTTTTCTCCTGCTTTTTCATTGACTCCAATCATTCTTAAGCTCTTCTCTGCCTCATCTAGCAGTGCCTGGATTGATTTCTCATGGTCCCTTGCTATTTTTAAGGAATCTTTCTTTTTATGATTGCTAACTGCAAGCCTGTCTTCTGTAACTGAGCTCCTGCCCTCACACTGGCTTAATCTATTGTGGATACATTTAATGGAATTTTTCTTCTGCTGAGTATCTGCTCAAATCTGCCTTATAGATCTCATTTTTTCCTATGCTGAGCATTCATGGCTTCCATAATTTTCTTAAGCGCTTCTACTTTTTTGTCTGTATCTGCTCTAGAGTCACTAAGTATGGTTTTTATGTGTACATCATCTCTATAGTTATCTGAGAAATTATTTCTGATTTGTTTTTCTTGAGAGCCTCTTTCGATGGCTTTGTTGTTACCACTTCAGAGAGACTTCAATGGCCTCTGGTTTGCCTTTGGTGAACTGAATGTCTGGGGTTGCATTTTTTTTTTTAGGTGTCTCTTCATTTTCTTTTCTTTTTTTTTTTTTTTCATTTAATTCCTGCGGTGATACTTGTAAATTGCCTATGGTGGGTTGCTTTATTGCTAGTATTTGGATCCCTTAGGAAATGATTACTCCTCCAAAGTATCCTCCAGTTGTAGTTGGTTTTGAGGTTCCGAGTCTGTTGCAAGAGCCTACATCTTCAATTTGCTGCCTATTTGGCCCAGGCCTCAGTTCTTTGGCCCTATGCTTTGGTATTTTCTGTGACCCTTAGTCAGTTTTGGTCTTGGAATGTCAGGAAGAACAATCTAGAACATAATTTAGAACAATTATGTCACTTTTGGCTATAGTGGTACCATCATCAATGACAACAGCATCAAACCCAGCCTAGAAAATGACCAGCTGAGTCAAACATTAATTTGCTACTTTTATCCCTATGATCTAGACTTGTAGTTATATAACAAAATCTAAAAAAAACAAAACAAAGCAAAATTATATGCAGTATACAATACGCTAATTTTGCCTTCAGTGGTTAAAATTTAAAATAGGTTAGGGAAAAAATAGAGAAGTGAAAGAAAAGAAAAAGATTAGCAATAAGGCTGGACGACAAAGGAGGATCAGGCTGGCTTTGGGAAACTGGTACAGAAGACTGAAGAGAAAGAGAGAAGGAAGAGATAAAAAGAACAGAATGGAACCACAGCCACAAAGGGGCTAGAAACCATGTTCACACTCATATAAAAACAAGATCAGGGCCTGGGGATTTAGTTCAGCAGTGTAAGTGCCTGCCTGGCAAGCGCAAGGTCATAAATTCAATCCTTAGTACCAGAAAAACAAAAACAAAACAAGATCAAGCAACAAAGGAGAAAAAAATGAAAAACAAACAACAAAAGCAAAACCACAACAGCAACAGCAACAAAAAAGAAACATGAGAAAGAAAGAAAGAGAAAGAAAAAAGTCTACTTCCAAGTTAGTCTCTACTAACATATGGAAACAGAGTCCTGATCAGTGTTCATTTGTCCCAGGAAGCCAGAAGTGGCTTTTTGGCAGTGGATAATTTCAGGGAGGCTGTGCCTTCTGGCAGAGACCAGACACATTCAGCTTGCAACCATCAGCCCACCATTTGTGGGTCTGAGCCCAGCTGGGATCCAATAGATGGAGCCAGCAGCCACTCTGAGTTCTGAGTTTAGCCAGCCCATCTCTGAGATGGCTCCTGGCCAACTGCTGTCTCATGTAAAGGACTAAACCCTCAGCACTCACTGCCAGCTAGCGCAGTCCTTTGTGCCCACTGCTGCCCTCCACTGCTGTGTCGCTCTGTGGAGGCCTCTGGGGTTGGGAGCCATCATCATGTGTCTGTAGGTTTGAGCCGCTCCTCTCACGCAGTGAGTCCCGTCTCAGGGAGAAGGTGCCACCGGTTACCTCTTTCTTCTTCATTGAAGTTTCTCTGCTCATTCTCTCGATGGGCCTCAATTCATGCTTCGGATTTTTCCTGGGACCAGGGGACCCACTTCTTTCCTTCTCATCTTCCTCTCCTTGCTATATTCCAGTATCTGGATGGCAACTCTCAGAGAGGCTCTTTCCTAGCTGCTTACTACTCCACCTTCTCAGTGCTCCCTCAAAAAAAAAAAAAATCAATTTTCAAGATGAACATTCTACAAGCAGTGTGCTTAAGGTCACCCAGCCAGTTAGCTTACTAGTTGGAGAATTAGAATTTGAACCCTGGCCACCTGATTCTAGGGCTTACGCTTTCAGCCACAGCATCAAATTCCTTGTCACCATGGGTCCTTGACCCCAACATAGTGCCAACATAAAGATAATGGACAATCGTCACTTACTACACAAATGAATTACCTTTAAAGTTTTTAGTGTTCTCTAAACCATTATGTGGCTAAGCAGTTCCAAGACTAAATTATACCTTGCCAAAATAATAATATGGGCATATAAACAATACCACAATAGATCTTTATTGGTCACATTTTTCTTGGGTAGTGCAAATTAATTTGTGCAACTCAAGATACAATTTACTCTGCAGGTCATCAAAAAAGAATATACTATATTTATATTAATATAATATACAAAAATGGCATGAATTTCTTACCAGAGTGTTAAAGTCCCCAGAAAGCCCTTTGCCAGATTTTCAGCAAGCGGGACACGGGAGTAAACATCAGCTTCATCAAGGACAAAAACTCTGGACCATGCTCTGTCCTTTGATATCAACTCACATTTTAGCTGAAAGAACACCGAACTTAAATGTCATGTACTATATACATTTAGAAATTGTTTCCTATAATGAAAAGTTTCCTTTGCAAAAATTTCAGTGATACAGTTAACTTCAGTTGATCGATTTCCCAAGAGTCAATGTAAAATGTGAAAACTCTCCAAGCTCCAGTAGTCATTAAGTGAGAAAGGATTATCATATATATATATATTGGTACCATGAGTCAAACTCAGGACCTTGTACTTGCCAGGCAGGTGCTGTGCCACTGATCCATATCTCTGGCCCTAGTTTATTGTTTTTGAATTCCATTACATATTGTAAAATAAAGATATTGCCTATATGAATTTAAAGATTTCAAGGCCAAGTTCCACTGATGACTCATTGACATTCCTTATTCCAATTCAACTATTTGCAAGGACTGATTGAAGAATGCATAGAAGAAATAGTCAGGTAGGGGTCTACTGATTTGACTATCATGGGTATAATCAATTACTACCTTGAACAAAACCATGACAAAAGGAAATTGAAAAATATCTTTAAATCGCCCAAATGACACAAATATACATTTTTCCAGTGCCTATTCCCTTTAATGTTACTGATTTTGAACATTCTCATCATCCTATTCTCAGAAGAATCTAAATGAAAGCACTATCAAATGATTTAAGGTGCTCCCTGATATGCAGCATATGTGATGGATTTAGCAACACTTAACATTAAAACCTCAAGTGGCTTTGAAAAACGGGAACCACAAACCTGAAAGATTTCATTCATATCGAATCATTGGAAGACCACTTTTTTCACTTGCATATTTGTAAGTAGTAGTATTTTTACACTATCACATTTTGCTTAGGATTTTAGGCTTCAAAGTTTATTTCTTTTTTAGGGGGCATCAAAATATTGAGTTGTAGTCACTCACTAATTGATTGCACACAAGAAGCTCAGCACTTGGCTTTGAACCTGGGCTCATTTTCATTTCTGTTAAACCCATCTACCTGCTGGAAAATTCTGTCTCTGGAGTGATTCTGGGAAATAATAACCAAGATTTGTAGACTGAAATGTGCTACAAGTCATATGTGTAACTAACTTCCAGGCCTCTGCTTTTGTGCTAGGAAGTCTTTCACACAGTGTGGCATCCAGTGTGAAATGCAACGTGAAAATGACAAACATCTCCTGAAATAAGTGTTTGCTTTCTTTGTTTGTTTTATGGTGGGAGACTTTAATATGTATTTGTGTGTAGTTATAAGCTTAGACTATTAATCAAGAAATTTGATCACCAGAAAAATTAGTTGAGGTGTTTAACATTTTCAAAAGTTCCAGTGGTAGGTGTACAACAAAAACTTAAGAAGTTGTAGCAAAGTAGCTAAGAAATCAGACTGGCTGGGTTGAGTCCTGGTTCCATCACTTGATTAAATTCCTGGATATTTTTGTTCCTGGATATTTTTGTTGCTGGATATTTTGTTCCTAATTATCCTCCTAAGTGAAATCTGATGATAGTAGGTAATTTTCCCATAGAATTGCTGGGGTATTCAAATGAGATAATGAGCATAAAGCATATTGTATACCAACCACGTAGTCAAGCACTAAATACATGTTTGCTGTTGTACTGGCACAATTCAGAACACTAGCACTGAATGTCACTTTTTGAACCTTAACAACAGCACAAGGTTATAGGCACTAGGCAGAGACTGTAGTCATGGAAATGACATGATAGAATTAAAGACTTATCCTATTCTTATAAAAGAATTACAAAAGCAGTACAAGTAGTAAAGGCTCGGCTATGGAATTATTGTGGAACCCCTTGTCACCAGATGTGAAGATAGATAGCAAGGATATTTTTACATGTGTATGTAAGTATGTAGCTTTTGTGCCATGGATCATAATTGTATAAAAGACACCATCACTTGCCACAAATTGTCAGGCAGTGTCCAGAGTAAAGGAGTTTCTGGTCATCACACGGTGCCCTAGAACGGACTCTAAGTGATTTCTCATACATGTTCATCTGTCTGATAAGCCTGATGATGGATCTTTTTAAAATGCAATTGAGTGAAAAAAAAAATAAAAGATAAATATTGAGGGTTAATCCTTCCTCTTAGAGGAGTTCCTAGGAATTTTGATGACAGCTAAATTGAGACTCTAAATGCCACTAGATGGCAGAGAAATGTTGTTAAACCAGTCAGTCATCACAGACTGGAACTGGAAACATGCCCTTTTCCTTATCATCTTGTCTGTCCACAGGCTCTTAAGAGATTTCTTGTAACTTGACTTGGACTTTTCATCTTCCAGTATCAGGAAAAGACACATACTCAGCTTAAGAACAGTCGTAACCCTGGCTACTACCATTGGCACAGACCAGCAAATGGTGAGTGTGACTTCCCTGTTGCCCAAAGCCCTAATCCAGGAAATACCAAGAGCTTCCTAACCTTTGAGCATGTTATTTGCAAGTCTTTCAGACTTAGACATTCTAGGATGGCAGGATTCTTGCAGGTACTCTGCAGAGCACTTGTTGGAGAAGATAAGCTTAATACATGCCATCTTTCCTGCCTTGCACTAGCCACATTTGCCTACCTTTCAACCTACCCACTCTAAGAAGGAAGGCAACTCTACTGCTACCTCAGTTTTTGATTTCTTTATCTAAGATGTCACTCTTTTCATGTATTGAGCATTCTAGAAGCATCTACTCTAAATTTGGCACACCAGCTTGGATTGAATTTGATGACCTCAAAGATAATACTATACCTGTCTTAGTTATTTTTCTCATTGTTGAGACAAAAACCTGACATCCAAAGTTAAAGGAGGAAATATTTACTGTGGCTCACAATGTAAAGGTTTCATTTCACAGTTGGCTGATTCCAAGGCAGGTTGGCAGGTTGGCATGATGGAGGAGAAATGAGTCATGGCAGGCAGAAGGCAGCAAGGCAGCAAGCAGTGAAGAGGCAAAGCAACAAGCAGGGACCACAGCAGCCCTCTTTCTGCCCTTTATATTTTATCCAGGCTACCCACCCTTAGTGTAGGTAATACTCACACATAGGGAAGAGCATCCTAAGAGCAAAACTGATAGCTGTGAATGCTCACATCAGGACAATAGAGCAAGCCCCAGTAAATAATCCAATGTTTGGACCTCAAGGTCCTAGAAAAACAGTAATACAAATCCAAAGCTAGTACAAGGAAGAACATTAGAAAGAAATTAATAAATTTGAAACTAAAAAACAATTACAAAGAATCAATGAATTCAAGAGTTGGTTCTTCAAAAGAATAAACAAAATAGAAAAACCCTTATTGATTTTACCAACAGAAGAGAAAGCCCCAAATCAATGTAATTAGACATGAAAAAGGCAAAATTACAATGGAAACTGCTGAAATTCAGAAGTTCATTAGTAACTACTTTAAAAGCTTATACAATAATAAATTGGAGAATACAGAAGAAATGGATAGATTCCTAGCTACACATGAACTACCAAAACTGATCCAAGAAGATATAAAAACACTGAATAACCCAATAACAGGCAATAAAATTGAAGCAATAAAAACCCCTCTAAACTAAGAAAAGCCAACTTTACATAGACAATCCAAAAAAATTCTACCAAAAGACTCCTAGAATTAATAATGAAATTCAGCAATGTAGCAGGATACAAAATCAACACACAAAATAAGTAGTAATCCCTTACCCAAATAATGAACTCACCAAAAATAACCTAGGAAAACAATACCATTAATATTAATAGTATCAAGAAATAATACCAATGGTATATTAACAATATCATTAATATTAATGGTATCAAGAAAATTAAATACTTAGGAATTAGCCCAACAAGGAAGTGAAAGACTCCTATAATAAAAGCTATAGTACTCAGAAAAAGGAGATTGAAGAGGACATTCAAATATGAAAAGATATTCCTTGTTCCTGGGTAATCAAAACCAATATTGTCAAAGTGACCATACTCCCTGTCTCAGATACGTTTCTCGTTGCTGAGACAAAACACCCAAGGTTCAAAGTTAAAGAAAAGGTTTATTGTTTATTGTAGCTCATGGTTTGTAGACATTTCAGTCCATATTTGGCTGGCTCCAAGGCAGGGTGGTATGGCACAGGAGTATCACAGAAGAGATACAGTTCATGGCTGGCAGAAAGCAGAAAGACAGAAAGCATTAAAGTAGAGAGGAAGTGATGACATCAGCCCTCTATCCAAGTTACCCACCCTTAGGGCAGGCAGCTCTCACACTCATGGTGGGGAACCCTTAATCTTAGCACCATGAATCAATCCCAGCACCACATCCTTAATCCCAGCATCACACACTCTAGATCCAGCCAGCTCTGCAAGGCTATGACTACATAAGGCTTTGAGGAGACAGCTAGACATAAGCCATGACACTCCCCAAACTTATATATAGATTCAACACTATCTCAATCAGAATTCTTATAGCATTCTTCACCAAACTGGAAAAAGTAACCCTAAAATTCATATGAAACCAAAAGAGACCCAGAATAGCAAAAGAAATCCTGGCAACAAGAGCACAAAGCAGGAGACATCACAATCCCAGATTTCAAGTTATATTACATTGCTACAGTTATTGAAACAGAATAGTACTGGACAAATAACCAGATATGGGGACTAATGTATTAGAATAGAGGATGAAGAAACAACTCCAGGCACATTCAGTTCTCTCATCTTTGACAAAGGGGCCAAGAACATTTGCTGGAGGAAAGACAGCCTCTCTAACAAATGGTTTTGGGAAAATTGGCTGTCCATATGATTGAAACTGGACCAATATCTCTTACCATGTGTCAACTTGAGAAGTTTAAAGGCTTAACTAAATTGACTCAGCAGTTCTACATTTTAGTGTGTAGAGGACCTGCCCTAGGGTGGCTGTCTATACCCTAGGGTGTAGAGGACCCTCCATCGGGCAGTTCTTCACCTGGATGGTATTAAACGGAAATGAGGAAGGACTGACTGGCTTCTGTTCTTCAAGGAGCTCCAGTCTTCACCTGCAGCTTGGACGTCATCGCTAGGCTTCCAGTACAGACTTCTCAGTTTTCACTTTGGATCCTTTAGCCTTTTGGCTGGACTCTTCATCCTTGTGGTGTAGACTCTTACTTTAGCCTTCCGGCATAGACTGTTGAGCCTTCTATTGCAGACCCATTGGCCTTCTGATACAGACTTGCACGGAACACCGCAGGGAGCTCCAGACCTGGGACTGACCCTTCAGCCTCCAGTGAGCAGACGCCCTCTGCACGCTCCCTCGTCCGACTCTGGCTGACCATCCTAAGCCAATCCTGTCATTTCTTATACATTTGTATATTTCGTGTTTTATTTGTTTCTCTAGTAAACCCTGACTGATACACTATGTACTAAATTAAAATGAAAATGGATCAAAGAGGTAAATATTAGATAGAAATTTAATTTCCTGGATGATAAAATAGTTAAACCTCTTGAAGTCACAGGCATAGGCAAGAACTTTCTGAACAGAACCACATTTGCATATGAATAACATTAAGAATTAACCAATGGGATTATATCAAACATAAAAGCTTCTGCACAGCAAAAGAAACAACCAACAAAATGAAGAGATAACCTATAAAATGGGAAGAAATTTTGTTAGTGCCTCCCCAAACAAGGGCTAATATCTAGAATATATGAAGAACTCAAAAAAAAATAAAAAGACCCCATGAAAAATTGGACAACTGAGATGAGCAGACACATCTCAAATGAAGAAGTACAAATAGCCAAAAAATACACACGAAAAATGTTCATCATATCTGGCTATTAGAAAAATTTCATCTTACTCCAGAAAGAATGACTATCATCAAGAAATCAAATAATAACAAATGCTGGCAAGACAGCAAGGGAAAAGGAGACTTTTTACATTGTTAGCAGGATTGAAAATTAATAACTACTATAAAAAAGATGGTTATTCCTCAAAAATCTAATAGAAATTCTACTCAGCTCAACTCATTTCTAGGTGTTGTTCTGCAAGGTATCTTCCCAAAAGAGTTAAAGATAGCACATTACAGTGTTACATGTGTTCCTGTGTTTATAGCAGCACAACTCCTGATAGGAAAATCTTGGAAGTAGCCTATATGTCCATCAATGGATGAGTTGTTAAGGAAAATGTGATACTTACACACAGGGGAGCCTTATTCTGCCCTACAGTTGGGGCATTTGCAGGAAAATGAATGGAGCTGAAACCATAATGTTGCATGAAATAAATTAGACATACAAGCTTAAGTATTGCATGGTTTCCCTTCTATAAGAAACCCAAAGTATAAATAAAGAGCAAAATAAAAGACAGATGATAGGAAACAGCAAGATAGAAGTTTTGCAAAAGGGAAGGGGACCAAGAGATGGAGGGAGGGGAGAGAAGGGGATGAAGAAACATTCAGACATGCTATACGCATGTATCAGCTCCCCATGATGAATGTTATCAATAAGTGCTGCACAGATGTACTAAAAAAAAGCTACAAACACACAAATAAATAAGGTTCTAGCCTGGGCCAGTGGCACGCATATATAATCCTAGCACTCTGGGGGGCTGAAACAGGAGGACTGCAAGTTCAAACCCAGCCTTAGCAACTTAGTGAAACTCTATCTTAAAGAATAAAAAGGGCTTGAGATGTAGCTCAGTGCAAAAGCTCTGGATTCACTCTCCAGTACTGGGGAAAAAATTCTGAGTTGGAAGGAATTCTTTTTATTTCCGAGCTCTGGCTAAACTGTTTCTTATCTGGGAAGAGTTCAAGATGGGCTTGATAAAACCATCTGGTAAACAAAGAGGAAGAGTCCCCTTGGAAAAAAGAGATGCTTTAATGTCATGTTAAGAAGCAGAAATCCAGCAGTTTGGGGTTTGTATTTACTATAAATTGCTTCTGATATTGTGTAATACTAGCACTCAGGAAGCTGAGGCAGCAGGATGGCTGAGTTCAAGGGAGGACCTATCTCCAAAACAAAACAAAAAATCGCTAAGTATGACAAAACTCTTCCATCATTTATAATCATCCAATTAATTGCTCCGATTCCTAGAGACAAATCGAAGTGGCTGATGCTGAGGCCCTCGGTTTAGGAGTCACAGTGTCTTCCATCCTCTTGTGGTGGACGCTGGCTGAAGACTGCCACTTATGGCCCGAGAAGGATTAGTGTGGAGACAGGCTCTGCCATTGGGGGGCGCAGTGTCATAGGCGCCACCAGGGGTGGCGTGGCGAGGACCTGTTTCTTGGCATTGTGGAGGGGACGAGTGGGAGAAAACTCAGCTCTCTCCGGATTCGAGAGCTTCTAAATGAAATCCGAAGGAATCATTTCCTCCCATGAAAGAAACCCTACCTTCCCGCAAGCCAGGGGCTGCGCGCTTTGGCGGCTCCGGCTTCCTCAAAAGGGTTATTGGAACCCGAGCCATCTGCGGATCAAAGGACCCCGGCGAGCGGTGGAGCTGCGGCGGGGCGGCCGGGGCGGCGCGCGGGACCCCGGCTTTGCTGCGCTCAAAGGCGGGGAGGAGCCCCGCCTTCTCTGCGGAGCCTCTCATGCCTTTGTCCCCGCGAGGCTTTGGAAGATGCCGTCGTGGGAGTGCAGCGCGAGGTGGGAGCAGGTCCCCTTTGCAGTTCCAGCCGCTTCTCTCTGCGGGCTGCCGTACACCGCCGCGATCTCCACTCCGCCTCCCCGCGGCGGGACCCGGCGCGACCCGCTGCTCCGCCCTTTCCCTCCTCCCGCAGCCGCGCTCGGCGAGCTCCGAGCAGGCCGGCGGCCGCGCTGCTCCCCAGAGCCTCGCCCTCGGGCCGGGGGCCTTCACAGCCCGCTGGGGTGCGGACCCCGGCTTCCTGCCTGCCCCTCCTCCGTGCTGTCTCCCCAGGAAGGAAAACGGCCCTCCTTTCATCCTCTCCCCTTCCAGATGGTTTCTGGCTTAGTATTTGGGGAACTTTTCTCAAGGAGCCCGTTTCCATATGGTGTAAGGGAATATGTGCTTTGTAGCTGGGGACATTTCTGGAGCGCTGATGATAATACCTGGAGGAGAGTTGGTGGCTGAGGGGAGGTATGTTTAGCATGTGGGACATTCTGGGTTCGGTCCCTAGCGCCAAAACAAGAAGTATATCTGGCAATCTGCAGGCTTGCCTTAGTGTTAAGTGACAAATACAGCTTTACCTATTAAAGGCTCTGTGTGGCTCTGTGGGTAAGTGGAAAGGAAAACACCCTTCCAGACTGTTAAGAAGATGGGTAGTCACCACCTCACCCCTGTGCCTGATTTTCTTGGGGACTAGCAGATTTAAATTTGCCTCACTTTGAAGGTCGCTAGGACAGAGGTAGTAGGGGGTTACTTGCGCCTGCGGTGTCTAAGATTCCCACACCTCCCAGGCCACAGTGCCACGTCTGGGCAGAGTGTCAACACTTATGCCGTGCATTAAAATCGAAGATTTGAAACTGACCTTTCTTGACGTGTCTGGAACCATTGCCAACTGCGCATGTGTTGATAAGGATCGACGGTCATCTTGAAAGCTAGGATGGTAATTACGAAGACTCAAAGCATATGTTGAATGGAGGTCTATCTAAATTAATGATCAGGAATCTGAATTCTCAAAGCATTTGGTTGCGGTCCTAGACCAGTGCAAGACGCAAAATCATTTCCAAGGCAGTCTTTAGGCAGCGTCTGGCTCCAGAACCCAGAATGTGACCACTCTGGTGGCTGCACCTATGGATTATGTCACTGTCACTCTCAGCGGTTACTATTTTAACGGGATAGTGCTGGGTGTCTACTTGCTGGGAAAGGGCACCAGTCAGAGACCTCCTGCCCTCACCCTATGATGGGCAGGGACAAATGCATTGTAGGCCCTTTCAGCAAGGGGAGTGATCTGCCGCCGTTCCTGAGCCATTTTCATGAGTAAGGGACTCTTATTTCCTCTGATTTGTGAACTTTTCCCAAGAGGTTAAGTGATTTTGAACCCCGAGCCTCTCCTCTTGAGGGAAGGAGGAACCGGAGGAAGTGAGTTCCTACCACAAAACCAGGCTCACACCCATTTCACTTCCCTAGGGGAATGCAAAGTAACTCAGCCCTGCTTCCGCCCCCAGAGAGTCAATAGGAGACCAGAAAGCCAGAGCAGAAGTGAAGAGGTCACTGCCCCAAAGGAGCAGTTTGAGATGAAGCCTGCACGTGGGTTACCCTAAAGAGATATGTCCTGTCACAGCACTGTCTTAACTGCAATTAGATCTACCTGCCAAGTAATTTTTCTCAGGATCATGTGGGTCATTCTCTGCATGTGGTTCAAATAAGGCATGAAGAGAGTTAAACAAGGGCAAAATAAGAAGGGATGTTTTACCTTGCCTGAGGAGAGACAGGGATTTGAGGAATTATATTTCTGTGTTGTCTAGGAATATTGTGCTATACATGCTAATTGAATCAAAGTCACCTGAAGCCAAAGGGACACAATAATCAATCTTTCTCTCTGTCCCCCTATATCTCTCATATTACCTCTTGGGCAATTAAATAACGTGGAAGTAGATCAGTCCTAGACCCACTATGCATCAGCAGCTAGGAAATAGCATTATTTTCCCTTTAAGTAAATTGTTTTATTGAAGTTAGTCAACATATTAAACAGTTGTTTTATTTGGAAAAGGATTTTCTAACTGGGGCATGTGGAATAAATTTCACTCTTAAGGTTAGTTATGAAATCTCTTTGAGCCTGTACTAATTTGCTAGGGCTGCTGTAGCAAAATACTACAGACTGCGTGGCTGAAACAACAAAAATATGTTTTCTCACAGTGCTGGAGGACAGAAGTTCATGATCAGGTTGTGAGCAGGTTTGGTTCTCCTGAGGTCAGTCTCCTGTCTTGCAAATGGCTTTGTTCTTGCTGTGTGTTCCTGTGGTCTTTCCTCTATTTGTGTCTGTGCCCTAATCTCCCCCCTCTTTTTTTTTTAAAGGGCATCAGTCAGATTGGATTAAAGTTCATCTTATTATCTCATTTTAATTTAATTACTTCTTGAAAGACTCTACCTTAAATGTAGTCAGCCATATGCAGAGATATATATGCTGGAGGTTATGTCTTCAACATGTGAATTTTGAGAGGACACATCTCAGTCCATCGCAGAGCTTAAATTTCCTCATTGGTAAAACCAAAATAAAATTTATCCTCTTTTCTTGTTTGGAGACTCACATGGGATAAAGTAGGGAGGACTCTGGAGAGGGAGAGGCAGGGTAAGCTGTGGTCCTATGGGAATGGGATGAACCCTTCAGGACAATGTGTCTTATGAGGCTTGTTAAAATTGCAATCTCTGTGTACAACCACGATTTGGAATGCAATGTTCCCAAGGAGAGATAAATTTGCATGTGCCACTAAGTGTTACGCCTTTTAGGAATTTGAGCCTAAAGTAATATTGCAAATACTTCGCTCATTTGTCTGTCATGATCAATTACATGTCTACTCTGTGCTGGGCACTGTATCAGTCATTATCTACAGGCGATCAGGCGATGTAAAAGTCAAGGCGGCTATAGGACTCCACTGGCAGGAAGGGAATTTCTGCTGTGTCTCCCCATAAAAGAACCTCATTGGAAATATCTCACCTTCTGTGGTTTCCTCTGCCTTTTCCTTCCTCAGTCATGAAGGCTGCTCAAGTTCTGGGTGCTCAGAAGGATTTAGAATAAGTTCTCGGAAGGACTTAAAAGGACTCCTGGGTCTGGAACAACAGGTTCTTAGAGACTGGATATCTCATACTGAGAGATCACCCTGGGTTCTGTGGAAACCAAAGGACGCACACAGAGGCCATGAGTTTGTATCCATCCTTGGGCAGAGAAAGCGGTGTTAATAATTCTTATAGTTAGGTGTGTGTGTGTGTGTGTGTTATTTGTGTGTTTCTGGAAATGGAACCCTGGACCTTGCACATGCTAATCAAGTGTTCTATCACTAAGTTATACCCTCAGCCCGTGGCTTTCTAACCAATGCTGAAGAATGTCCTTAGCTCATCAAGGGCAAAATATAGTCCCTCAGAGTCAGTAGGGCTTGGTTGGGGCAGACACTCCTCAGATACCATCCATGGATTCTTGAGTCCCTTATATAAAATGGGGTAGTATTTGTGAGACAGAGGAAAAGCGCCTGACTCACTTTTCCTGTACCAGCTGGAGAAGGGATGTAGCTTGGCTGGTGGCCGTCACACCCCTCCTTTTCACTCTCCTCTGTTCTCCAGTGGACTGGGACAGTTGCATCAGTGTCCTCCCTGGCTATGAGACTGCCACTCTCCACTCTAACACCTGTGCAGCCAGACTGTTAGCTCTGTGCATTTCTGTTGCTCCCCACACTTCAGAGGCTACTGTTGCCTTTTTGAAGAAGGAAGGAGGTGCCTGGGTCAAGGAGGCTGGGATCTTGGCCCATTGTAAACATCCCCAACCCTCACAGCCAGCCTTCTAGAAGATTCTCTGGTTTCAGCCCTGCCCCTCACTGACAGACTTGTAGCCACTATATAAGCAGCGCTCCCCGCCAGTTCTCAGGTTTAGTCTAGGAGGCCCGCTCCAGTGTACTGACCCCATGCTGCACCGCGCTGCACTTTGGTATTCCTGTAAACCTGTTTATGATTTATTTTCTAGGGTTAGGCGGGCTCCAACAGCACCGAAAATCAACTCAAGATTTGTATTCTGAGTAGTGTAGACAGAGCAGTAGTTTCTTTGTCTTTTTTTTTTTTTAGCAGTAGTTTCAAAAGAAAAAGAAAGAGCAATAAACACTAAGAGCTGTTAGCACCAAAGAGCTCCAGAGACCAGCAGCCAACAGAGACCACTAGCAGAGACCAGCACCTGGCAGAGAAGACTCGTGCTGTCTGGCACAAGCCAGATTGGATGGTAATGGCTGGCAGCAGCAGTAACCAGTGGCTGGCTGTGTCAGCTGTTGGCATCCAACATTATCTGGTGTCTTAGTTACTTTCTTGTTGCTGGGACACAATACTTGGTAGCCACAATCTAAAGAAGAAAATGTTTGTTTTAGCTCACAGTTTGTAGACATTTCGATCCGATCTGATCTGTAGTCAGCTGGCTCCACAGCAGGGAGGTGTGGCAGAGGGGCATGGTAGAAGAGAAACAGCTCTTGACCTGGTGACAGGAGACAGCCAGAGGTCAAGGGAGGAGAGAAGGAGATAAAATCTTTAGGCTGCCTCCTTCTGACCCACGTGTTTCAACCAGGCTTTATCTCCCAATATAACATTTAGTTATAAACTTATAGCTAATGACCCAATCTTCCTGATAGCCCCAAAGATGACTTTAGGGGGACATCTAGATATAGCCATAGCATCCAGTGTCATCAGGATTGCTAGCAGAGCTGCACTTTGCCAATTCCGTTTCACAATTTCCATCTGAATTGAGCAAAAGAACCCTAGGCTGATTGTCAATATTTGCATGTCACCGATGCACATCCTCTCATACATTTAAATCATCTCTAGATTATATTACCTACTAATCTCTAGATTATATTACCTACTAATTAAAAGATTATATTCCTACTAATTAAAAGTCTATGTAAATAAGTGTTAAAATGTACTGTTTAGGTAGTAATGACAAGAAAAACTCTGTACCCACTCAGAGATCAAATATTTTGAAAGTATATTTTGATCCATACTTGGTCAAATCCATAGCTACGAGAACTCATAGATACGGAAATGTGACTACAGCACCATCATGCGTCTTTGACTTCCATCCTTTGCATTTTGAAGCTTCAGAGTTGAACAGGACATATACTATGCAGGTTTCCGCCTGCCTCAGCTGTGGGAACCCCATCTCTGTTGGGTTCTACTTCATATGATATAGCATGGGAAAGATGAAAAGTCAACTGTTTCCTTCCTGGACATCCAAAATCAGAGAGATGACACCTTAAACTTTTTCTTGTGCCAGGTCCTGAGTATGAAGTCTCACTGGACAAGAGAAGGCCTAAGAAGAAGTAAGAAATCGGCAGCCATGAAAGAAACACTGTGACAAGCTTAGGCCGAGGTTAGCCTACACTGTTAAAGCAGGAAGGGGTGGGTGAAGTGCAAGAGAAGAGCACAGCTTTCTGTGTGAAAAAATGGGTAAAAAGCAAACTCAAAAGAAAAAAAGAGAGAAAGAGAAAGCTCAAGAATTTAACTTTTTACCTTACACTACCAGCTTAATTAATAGCTTAGAAAACTGTTTTTCTTCGGACTTCAGTCTTGCTTTATTTCCACACTGGGACTTACAATGGGCATGATGAAACCAAAGATATCCAAAGACCTTAGATCGGTGGTTGAAATCGTCAGCAGCAGCACATCAGAGCTCACCTCCCCCATTCTTGACGTTTTATTATAAGAGGAAAACCACAAGCCAAAGCTCTCAGAAGCTGTTATAATTAACCAACCTTTATGAGCTTCTAGTGGCTTTTAGGTTTGGGAGCCGCAGACGTCATGTAAGATGGGTTTATTTAATAGATGTTATGGAAGGAGAAAACAAAAACACTTTTTGTTCTTTTTTGTAAAACAGAAGCCTGATCCCTTATAACCACTTAATTTAGTGTTCCCAGGCTTGGGGTAATAAGTTCCATGGGACACTTAACTATGTAAGTTTGGGATAAAAAGAAGTAACATCTGTCAGTTGGGGTAACCCTGTGGCAAATAACAGAGACCAAATCTGACTCCACGAAGGAGAAGAGAGGCATGTATTAAACTGTGTCACGTGACTCCCAGAATCCCAGGAAGGCTGGAGGGTGAACCTTGGAGGCAGTGAGTTCTAGAGATAGTCTGGTGAGTGCCTGCTGATTTTGTTTTGAGCACAGGGACCACAGCCTGCCCCAAGAGCCTCCACCCATTGGACAAGCTACTGGATCCTCAGTAAACTGATAATAGTGGCCAATATCCTGCGAGTGTGCTTCCAAATTCTAATTAGGGTTCCCAGTTGTCTCAGGTTAGAACTTTCTCCCACTAGTTCTTCCTTCTTCAAAGGTTTCTGTGTAAACACCTGCCCTGTAGACACGCCTTGTTTGGTTACCCCTGTCCAATGGCAGGGGCTCATGTTCCACTCACAAAAATACACCAAGGCACACCTCCCCAGTTGCTGTCACCCAAATTGAAGTAGTTACATCTGGAGTGGTTCCTGAGCCTTCAGCCTGATGATCAGTGGTGTTTACAGAAGTGCTCCAAACCCACAGGCACTGAGTCCTCCAGTTCGACTCTTCTTCCTGTGTCTGCCCCAAGCTTGGAATGTACTCCTGGTTCTTCAACTACTTAACCTGTTAGAGCAAGTTCACACATCTTCAAAGGTGGGACAAGTCTCCAGGGATAGTGTAATCTTGACTCATACCATGAAAGAAAATCCTCATATTCATTGAAAGTCTCTTTTCCAGCAGATGCTATGAACCTTATTTTATGCTGAGTGCTTACCTTTGAATCAGTCCCTTAAGACAGCAAAGGACCACAGTCTTCTCTATTGGCTGTTCCCATGGGCACACTTGGCCAGGGCTTCTAGCGACTTACAGTGAGGATACATCCATCTTTTCACTCTTCCCTGTCTCCCTCTTGGGAGTGGAGGGTGGCACTGTGCTGGTGCCCATTCTTCCCATTACCATGGAATGTGTCACTCTCCACATGTTCAGACCATACCTTACCTGTTGAAGGTGGTAGATGACTAGTTTGAGAATTAACTGTGCTTTTCTCCCCCCCAGCTCTAAGCTCATCAGGAAAGAATGAGAAGTATTTGCTTCCTTCTGCCATAAGCAGCCAGGTTCTATGTCCTGGGTGTCTGGACTTCTTTTAGATGACTTTGTTTTCAGCAGTCTGGGTTCCTGCAGCAGCCAGGGCTCAGCCCACTCTCTGCAGGTTTAAGGGGAGATAGAAGAGGACAGAGCTCCCCGGAAGGCTATTAGAAGGAGGTGAGACTGGAATAGTGAAGATCGGGTTTAGTTTGTAGGTGCTACCTCATGGAACATGATACCTTGAATGAAGGCTGATTACTTGGAGGTCAGTGAAAGACAGTGTAGTGCAGGGCCAAGTGATGGCCAAGGCCAAGGCTGACATGCAGGAGGTGGCATGCTCAGAATTACCTGCTAGAGCACCAGGACCAGGCCAGCATGGGTTCATGGAGCAACTGAGACTCAATTCAGATGAAAACACAGCACAGAGCCAGAGTGAACCACACTCACAAGTACAGGAGGCAAACCAGCTGAGCACTGAGCCCAGTCCTAGAGAACTGCACTGGGCATCTCTAAGCTCTCAGAGTTCCTGTGCAGCCCGAGTGGAGGTGGCACCGTCCCCCACCCTTAAAAAAAGAACTTGTTTGGAAATGATGTTAGATTTACAGAAATGTTGCGAAAATATACAGGAAGTTCACATTTACTTCTCACCCAATTTTCATCATTGTTAACATTGTTATGTTCCCATGGTACATTTGTAGAAACTCAGATACCATCCTTGGTACATGTTATTATTGCTTAAGCTCCAAACTTTATCTGAATGTCATCAGTTTTCCATTAACATCCTCTCTCCCTTCCAGGATCCAAACCAGGTCACCATATTTTAGCTAATTGCCTTTCCCCAGTCTCCTCTGGTTGATGCAGATTTCTGTCTTCCCTAGTTTCTTGTGCCTTACTGGTACTGGGCAGTGGTCTTGCAGAACACCTCCTCTACTGGGCTTGTCACTTTTTGTCTCATGATTAGATTGGGGTTACAGGAGCTGGAAAAGAATAACACAGGGTGAAGTGCCTTCCGCATCAGAAGGCGTGTGATTCCCACATAGTGTCACCTCATAACAGCCCTCCTGCTGGGTTAAGGGATACACACTATGTTTCACCAGTGTAAAGGATTATTTTTCCTTCCCCATTCCATTCTACGCCAGCCTAATCCTTTCTGCATTTGCAGCAGAAAAATAAAGAAATGTTATTGCTACTTGCAACTCTGTCATGGAACAATCCTTGTCTGTTCTATTTGTACATGCGCAAGGGTTTTCTTGAAGCTTTCTGCCTCCACCAAAAGTAGTAACTCTACTGGTAGAAATTTCAGTCTCCGTGACAGTTGGGCGTGGGTGTGTGGGCTTGGTGATAAACATAAGCAGCGTTCTCTATCCTGCCGCTCAGGCAATGCCCTGCTCTTTCTCTGTATAGGAACATACCATGGAATAATCTGTTTATAAAATTTTGGTACAGATTTGAAAACTTAACACTCCTACATATGTAAGAGGGACCAGCCTACCACTTATTTTCCAGTGCATGGTGTGAGTGCTAATTTATGAGAGGGTATTAATTGCTTACCCAGGACAAATTCAGCATCTTTTGTTAGGGGCATAATCAAAAGGAAATATGATATTGTTCTATTCTGAGCATGGTGAGGCACTCAATTTTAAGAGCAAGATCTTTCCCACGCTGTTGAAACTGAAGGCCACTTCAGGGTAGACACAGAAGGAATCATTCAGCCTCCACCTTGGAGTTCACGATCAACACACAGGAAGACACTTGTAGCGTCCTGTGGTTGCCAATCTCGGCTCTTATTTTTCCAGTTACTTCCAATGGCCCTGAGAATTGCTGATCTTCAGGTTTACTGCTTTAGACAGAAAGTACTTTTGTGGTCGAAATCACCAGATCATTGATGAGAATATGTGGACTGATCGCCAAAGCGATCATTTGAACATCATGGAAGTTGTTTATTGGTCTTCCTGATTTGTAGAGAAGCTTTGAATTTAGCAACATATTCAAAGCAATAAAACATGGTGATGTTTCTTCACACTCTGCTGTCAAAATTAAAATTCACGTCCATCAGGTTTTGACTTGGGGCCCTGACAGAAATCCTCTCACAATATCCCCTTGATGTGGGCGGTGTTACGGCAGATCAGCAGAAGGCTGGAGTGAGGCAGAGATTTGGTGGAAGTCTTCGAGTGAAAGTGTGGCGATCTGGCAGTGCTCTGAGTTCAGGAGGCCCAGCGAAGCTCTCCGAAGCCAAGGCTGACTCGGGATGGCTGGGAAGCTCTCCTCTCTCGTCCGCCTCCCTCTTGCTCTGCTGTAACCTTGTCTCTTTTTTAGCACCTTTGGTGAGTGCCGGGCTAAGAGGAAGATGCTGTGAGGCCCATAGTGAAGAGGGAGTCAACTGGGGGGCGAGTGACATGGAACAGATCACGAGCAACTCAATGATTAAAACCAGCAGCTGGAGTGACTGATGTGACAAGGTAGAGGAGGGGAGTGAACACCTCTTGACAGGCTTGGGAAGCCCACAGGTCAGGGGCCCAAACAAGCTCCATTCAAACAGCAATGGGAGTTTTTTATTTTCTCTTGAAAAAAATGACACGGCAATTTTGAGCTTCATTTGGAAAAAATGTAATACCAGCAGCGTGAAGAAAGGTTTGAAAAAAGGTAATGGGGAGAGGAAGGAACTTTAAATATTAAAGGAGATTGGAAAGATACTTAAAATGCTATGCTGTGGGCACCAGCATTGATAATGGGGAGATAGAACAGAACATTCAACCCAGGAGACCCCCCAGGAACACTTATGTACTTAATAGACAATAAAGAAACCGGCAGGGGAGGCTTTGAATTATTCAAAAATGATGGATAAAATCGGTTATTTGTAAAACATTATAATTGCAGTCATATCTGATATATTAAAATATATCACAGATGGGTTGGTATAGAAGTAAAACACAAAACTTCTTAAAAGCAGAAGAAAATTTCAGCACTCAACACTTTCTAAGTGTCACATATATTACATAAGTTCTTATGAGGAAGAAAGAGGTTTATATGCTTAAAGAAACACAAAGCAATAAAAAAGGCAAATGCCAAATTGGCAAAAATATTTCAGCACAATGATAAAGGATCATTATCCTTATTTTACAAGAAAACCTAACTAAATATTAAGAAAAAGGACAACACAAAAATATAAAAAGAGAACAAATGCAGATACTCATCAAACATGAAAGAATGTTCAGTGTTAAAGAATGCACTATAAAACATTAAGACTGGTTATTTTCACCTGTCAAATTGGCAAAGTTTTTAAAGGAGAGAATTTGGCACAATGTACCATTAGTTCTGGAAAAAAAAAGTCACTCTTGGCTTCAGATTCAACCTTTGCAAGTATCTTTGAGAGCTAGGATTCTGGAAACATCCATATTTCTTCCATAAATGTGTGCAAACCATGACCCCAAATTCCAAAACTAATTAGTCTTTCTCCTTTTGATGTTATTTTACAAAATTGTGAAAAGAAAGAAAGGGTGTAAGGTCAGGTCACTGAGTCACTAATACTGTACAACAGGCAGGTTGCCTAATTTCTCTGAACTTCACCTTCTTAAGGAGCCTTGCTGTTGGATTATTTCCTTAAAATATTGAGGACACAAAATAACTCTTCATTGAATTATGAAACACAGTCTCTGTGTCCTCCTCCCATTCTAGCCTCTCAACATGTAGGTAGAGACTTGATTCTCAATACTTCAAACCTTGCTGGCTTTAGGCATCTGGTAAAGAATTGGACTCTGGCAGAAGATGAAAGAAGGAAGTGATTTAGGACTAAAGATCTTGGTGCTTGCTGAAGAAAAAGAAATGGGTTTGAAATTTGGGCATGATGGTGTGCACCTGTAGTCCCAGCTACTGGAAGACAGAGGCCAAAGGGTTCCTTGAGCCCTGGAGCGAGTTCAAGGACAGCTTGCACAACATAGTGAGACCATATCTCAAGGAAGGAAGGAAGAAAAGAAGGAAAGAAGGTAGGAAAGAAGAAAAAGCAAGGGAAGGAGGGAGGAAGGAAAGGAAGGGAGGAAAAGCAAGTGGATTCCATTTAGAAGAAGTTAGTCCTAGTATTCCTATGGGAGAAGAGAGCAGAGGCTTGTGGGACATGAGCTTGGACTCCTGGGTCCCTAAGAGTTCAGCACTGACCAGTGTAGGCCAAAATCCAGCCAACAAAAACAAAGCATGCAGTTGGTTCCAAAAGTTTTCAGGACACAGCTCTCACAAAGGAAGCTCCTTCTGAGCCTGAAACCCACTGTCCTGAGATCCTGCCTTGTCCCTGCCTCCCTGTCTGATACTCTCATCATTGTGCCCTGTGAGATCTCTGCCTTGTGGAAGAGACTCAAAGCTTGTGTGGAGACAGTGGGAGACTTCTAGGTGGGGTGAGTTCTAGCTCCTTCCCAGATTCCCACAGAAAAGTGAGCATCACCTGACCTAGAACTGGACAGAACGGAAGACAGAATGTGGAGAAATTCCTGTTGTGTGCAACTCAGACCTGGTCATATTAAAGGAAAGGGCGACCCAATTCAAGACTAACTCTAAAAAAAGATATGCAACTTCCTGCCCCCAAAACTGAAGCCTGCGAAACCTCAAAGCCCTGCTCAACATATGTGAGAATTCCTTGGGCTTATATTTGCTTGATTTCTTCTATCCTCAGGCCCCTCTGTCTTTCAGGCAGCCTCAACTTGGTCCCATATCACCCTGGTCAGAAATGTAAACCCTTTATCGCTTTTCACAGAGAATTCACTCATCCCAGGCACTTCATGAGTTTAGATGCCATAGCTCAGTGACTCTCCATTGGGGCAATTTTGCCCCTCAGGGAACATTCGGTGTATCTGGAGACATTTTCAGTTGTCACTGTTGGAGTGAAAATATTACTTGCAGCTAGTGGGTAGACACAAGGAATGCTATAGTGTCAATGACAACCCTCTCACAATAAGGAATTATCTGGTCCAAAACATCAATAATATTGATTCTGAGACACTGCCTGAATTAGAGGTATGTGAAAATCATGAATGGAGCTGACCACCCCACACGATGAATGGGGTTCTGTCATCTTTGGAACTTCTTTCTCTCCTTTTCCTTTCTCTGTCTCACCATTTTACCTTTCAAAAGCAAGACAAACACCTCCCTCTGTCATGGCCTGTGTTAAGCAGTAGCCTTTAATAATAAAAGTATGGCTTTAGAGTCTTACCAACTCTACAAAGTAGCTTGCCAAATTATTTCTTCCATATATCTTGTGCTTGTTAAGAGGAATTCTGGTAAACACAATTTTCTCATCAATCTTATTATACATATGTAGATAAATTCTACATGATAAAAGGAAGAGACTTATACCCTGACTTAGTTTGTTTTCTGCTGCTATAACAAAATAATTGACACTGGGTAATACATAAAGAAAAGACATTTAAGACTCAAGTATCTTTTCAGCTCTAGTGATGCTTTCTGGCTACATCACAACATGGCAGATGGTACCATGGCAGGAATGTGTGTGAGAAGGGACAATCGTTTGATGAGAAAGGAAGCCAAATGGATTCAGGGGCTGGGCTTGCTCATTTTATAACACCTCACTCTTGTCAGAACTGAGGTCTTGAAAGAAATACATTAATCTTTTCTGAGGGCAGAATCCCTAATGATCTAACCACCTCCCACTAGGTCCCGCCTCTTAAAGGTTTCACCACCTTTCAACATCACTACACTGGAAATTAAGCTTCCAAAAATGACCCATATCGAGACCATAGATCAAAATCTGTCAAATTTGCTAGAGCAGTGAGTACATGTGACACAGTAAGGGCAGACAAGCAAGGAAAACAGCACTGTGATTCCACCCACACCATTGTGTCTGTGGGGAGAAATTATTTCCAGCTCCATCACTTGGAAGGGTTAGCTGAGCCAGGCTGAGTCAGAGACCTGGGAAGCAGCTTGCTCAGAGGACAGTTGCACCAGGTTGTGTTTCTTGTTGCAAACATGAACAGGGATCCCTGGGATGTAGGTAAAGCCTCTGCCCAGATTTCAAAAGGTGCTGCCTTCTTTATTTCCTCCCTCCAGTCTCCCACTATCCCGCTGTCTGTTGAGGCTGTGGACCTCTGACCAAGCAGAGTGAGACCAGAGAGAATCCATTTACTTGCATTAAAAATTATTCAAAGACGTGGCTGTCATTTTGAAAAATGGCACCTCAGCTCTCAAAAGTGGAGGGAAAATATCTATCTAGTTTTCTCATCTCTGACAGAATGCATCAGACCTGAAAGATCATGCAGCTCTAAAGAAGGGGAGATGCTGACCAAAGGATATAAAATTACAGTTGGATAGGTTAAATAAGTTTAAGAGCCTTGGTGACCGTAGTTAATTACTGTGCCTTGTAAAATGCTAAGAGGATGAAAGTTGTTTTTTTTTTTAATTGTATCGAAAGTTTGTTCTTACTCCAAAAATGGTATGGGAGGAAGTCCACATGCTAAATAGTGGTTACTCCTCCAAGCTTTGTAGATGGAGTGATAAAAAAATACAGTGAATGAGTATTTAGATTTTAAAATTTATGACAGCAAAAGACACATTGCTATTAATCAGTGTCATCACATTTCCTTCACTTGAAACACATTTGCCCCATCATTCTCATCACTTTCCGAAGCAGTTCTGGAAGTTCTCTATCGTGGGTGTTTTTAGTTGCTCTGTTGAACATGCCTAGATATCCTGGATCAATTAAAAAAGTTTACCATTCATTTATGTCAATTAAAAAATAAACTTGAGAATGTAGACTGGTGCAACCACTATGGAAATCCATATGAAGAATTCTCAGAAGACTAGGATTGGAAGCCCCATTCAATCCAGCTATTCCCCTCCTGGGTATTTTCCCAGAAGAACTGAAAAGTTCGTATCACAGAGATATACATGCACCCATGTTCATAGTGGCACAATTTGTGATAGCTAAATGTTGGAGACAACCAAGATGCCCATCTACTGCAGAGTGGATGAAAAAGATGTGGCATTTTTATACAATGGAATATTACTAGCTATAAAAAAGATGATCTTGAGGCCTTCATAGCTAAATGGAGACAACTTGAGACTATCCTCATTAGTGAAATAAATAAGAATCATATTTATAAATATCACATTGTGTCTCTAGTGTAAAAAGTAAATAAGAACTATAAGTGTAATAAAACCAAAATGTGTAATTGCTATTGTAAAAAAGAGAGGAAAAGAAAGTGCTCTAAGGGATATAACTGCATGTATGTTTGAGTATGTAAAATAGATGACCATATTGCTGAATCTTTGTTGGATCTTTGAGCAGAACTGTTTGCAGTCTCACTGTTTGAATGTCTACTATGTACCCTTTAACTTTGTAACCTGAACAACTACATCCAAGATGACAATATGTAATTTATCAACTAGTGATTTCTTAGTGGTTTTTTTCTTTTTCCTTTTTTTCTTTTGGAATTCTGTATTGTTGCTACCTTTTTTCTGTTTTGCTTTTTTTTCTTCTCTTTAAATACAATTTTTAAAATGTATAATTGCTATTGTAAAAAAGAGGAAATAGGAAGTGCTATAAAAGATATAACTGCATGTATATTTAAGTGTGTAGGATTGATAAGCATATTTCTAATTTCTTGTTGGATTGTTGAACAGATCTGTTTACAGTCTCACTGCTTGAGTGTCCACTTTGTGTGCTTTAATTTTGTAACTTGAACAACTATTTCTAAAAGAACAATATGTAATTTATCAACTAATGATTTCTTACTGCTTATCTTTTTATTTGAAATTCTGTAATATTTCTACCCTTTTTCTATTTTTTCTCTCTTTAAATAAAAAAAATACATTTGAAAAGATAAAAGTAAAGAAGGGGCCTAGCTAAGGAGTGGAGCAAATAATTCCCTGCGAAATAAGACTTGGAGCAAAGATGCTCTTATTTGTGTTCTCTGAGAGATCCCACAGGCCACGGCAGGCAGGGAAACTCCAGGCGGCCTTGACGCAGCACATCTGAGAGCGAGGAACAGCATGCAGTGGGAAAGTGTGATTGCCAAACTGCAAACCCCAGAGGGGACTCTGGGTACCACAGAAATGTAAATCGGAGAGGAGAGGATGAGATTGAGAAATTCTCCCAGAACCCAGAAAGAAAATAAAAACAGATTATGGGGTGAGTTTCATAATAAGAACCATTATTTCTAAGACAGATTGAGGAACAGAGGGTGAAATGAAAGCAAAAAGGTTAGGAACAGATACTCAGGCAGGCTGGGGTTTTGTGGGTGAAGGGGGAGAGGCGAGGCTCTCCCTAGAAAGAATGAATTCAGACTTTCACAGGCAGCAAGTATCTGTGTGCTGAGAGCAGGTGGAAAGGAGCCTTATTAAAAGCAGAATGAGCCAAGCTGGACCTGTCCACTCGGCCCACCAGGGTCTGGGCAGCAGTATGTCCAGAGTGACCGCAGAGCTTCCCCCTTTTCCTTCATCTGCTAAGAAGTACCGAAGCCATGGTTGTGAGAGGTGCCGTTACCGCAGTTAATTGAAGAATTCTTCATCTTGTTCACATACATTTTATGTGCTGATGCAACTTGCCCTTCCAATTTAAATGATTAGGATATTAACTTCCTGAGCCCAGCAGAGTTGGTGAAATCCCTCTGATTGTAGTGTGGCTAAGAAAAATGGTGCAGGAAAGATGCTCCTCTGCTGCAGGTCCGATGCTGATCTGAGAAGTGACTGTTGTCATCACGTTTCTCCATCTCTTCCAGTGACCTTGTCATGCATCACTTTTAAATGCAGTCCATACCAGGGCTGCTGCAGTGTCTGCCTGCCTGTTCCTGACACTTGCAACCTGGGTGCATGCTCTGGGCGCTCTCCCCTGTGGCTGCTCGCTCTGGGGTACAGTATGTAGCTTTGTGGGGTGGGCTTGGGCTATGCCATTAGGAAGGGTTACTTCTGCCTAATTTTGTGGGTGGAAATAGCTCTAATTGAAATGTGAGATGAAAACATGTCCCCAGGTGGCAGCCCTGGGCTCCACAACACACCCACAAAAAACACTGAACACCTTCCTGGCTGCTGTGATTCTTGGGTCACCCACTGAGTAACCTCATCCCACTGCTCATGAGGCACAGAAGTGTGACTCAGTGTGGTGCAGTCATCAGTACAGTGGGGCCATTTGTCACAGCCTCAGGGAATCAGCTCCAGTGTAAGGAGAGTTCAGAAGTTAATAAACACGCACTTCAGAGCCAATCAGGAGGGACTGAGAAGACTGCAGAACATTACAGGGATGGGGCCCCACTCCTCTCCTGCCACTTTCATAGACCCGAAGAATTTCTGTAGCTTTGAAGTCCTGAGCGGGAAATGACAAGGACTTGGAAGCTCAGATGATGCTGGAATGTCTTCAGAAGAAAAATCCTGAAGAGGAGATTATAAAGAGGGGGTTGCAGAATTTTTATTTTTAATTGTTTATGTACTATTTATAACTTCTAGCAGGCACAGATTTCACTTCGCTATAGTTATAAAGTGGTTTAAAAAAATCAATGAATTGGGATTGCTGGACAGGAACGAAAAGGTGTGGGGCTCAGTCTAGGACTTGAGGCTTCTATATTTTGAGGGTGCCTGAGTCGATGGAAGCTTGCTGTGAAGGGCGTATCAACCAGGAAGTGGAGCTAGACTCAGGAAGATAGAGAATGTGGGCTCCTTGGAGAAGTCCTGGCCTGGATCCTGGAGAGGTCAGAGCAAGACAATGAGTGGGTGCTGGATGGTCAGTATTCCCAGGGAAATCTGCCCTGCTGCCCTTGGTAATCTCCCTCCTTGGTGACTCTGGGTCTGGGCACGTGACTTGCTTTGACCAATGGGATGCCAGTAAACACATCAGAAGCAGTTTGTGTCAGTTGTGAATTGGGTCTTGGCCTTTCGTGGTGTGTTCTCCATGGGAAGAAACACATGACCCCACTGATAGCCAACAGCAGCCTCCACATGTGTGTGAGACCCCCACGGCTGTCCAGAGTGCTGGATGGATGACTTCAACAGCACCAGTGCCTTACACTGAGTAAGGCACTCTGTAATAAGGGTGGGCTGAGTCCCCACCCTCCTCAGGGACCATTCCTGCTGGATGGCACAGTGCATCAGCACAGCTGAGAAGAGAAGATGGCAAATCTTATCCCCAGAATGCACAGTGAATGTGCACACATTTTCCTTGCTTCCCATGAAGAGGAAAGGAGGAAAATCCCACTCGTGGAATCTCTTGGTGGGAAGGGAAATGAAGCTTTGTAATTTCAAGGAAACTTCTTTAGATGACTCTCAAAGTAGTTTGCCTTTTGGCCCTGGGTTAACAAGTTACAGTCAATTATGTAAGTAATTTGTTAATGGTTACTGTGACTGATAAGTATAATTTGAAAATGAAACAAACAGTCCCTGTATTAACTAGGGCCCTTTCTCTCAGAATGATTTGTTTAATGAGTCATATCATTTTTATCTCTACTCCATGGAAGGGTCAACCTGGCTGCATTTCAGCTGCCAGTTTTCTCAAAAATCATTGTCCTGTTTGCACCCCAAAAAATGCTATGCATGCACAGAATTGTCCGACCTCTGAGGAAGGCTAGTTTTTCCTTCTCTCCCATAGCCTAGCCCACCGAGGAAAGGACAGCAGTTATCAGAAGCAGTTTATTTCACAGATGCTGCTTCCAAAAATCCTCCAACAGCTGCCACTACCTCGAGGTCAAAGCTCCAGGACAAGCCTGCTCACTCAGGGTACCACTGCGTGGAGTCCCAGATGGAATGCCTTTCCTTTGGGGCATCTCCAGGACTGCCATCTGGGTGTATGCTGTTGGCTACCTTGTGGCACATAGGACTTTGTAATGAATGGATATCAAAGGCATGACCTTACCGGCCCTGGATGTAAAGTCTCCCCAGTAATCTGCTACACCCAACTCCTATTGCTTATTATGAGTGGTCCAGTAAACTGGCAAAGAAGCATTAAAGTCTCTGGTCAAGAGCATGAATGCTCTATGCAGAAAAAAACAAAGTCCAGGAAAAAAAGATAAGTGAAATGGACTCAGACTGAACACAGATAGAAACAAAGGGACCCAACAACATTGCAAAGGAACAGGAACCGTGATGAAGAGCACTGGTAGGGGAGAACAGACCCCAGAGGGTTTTAAACATGGTGCTTTCACTCTAGATCTCAACCCAGCGGGAAAATGAAAGTCAGACTTGAACTTTGAGTAGGTTTGTTTTGTGTGGCGGCTTGAAGGTGGCCATGGCTGTTACAGAACTAAGCAAATGAGTAAATATGTGGATGTCATGGGAGCCAGGGCCCCTCAGTGGGGAAGACAGGATGTACAAGCAAGCAAGGGAAGACAGCAGAGACCCTGTGACTGGACTGGAATCACGGGTGGCAGTGGAACTAATGGTTTCTAGCCTTACCCCTCTCAACTAAAGTTGTTAACCTTTGATTTTTAGGAACCCCCCCCCCCCCGCCTTACTGGGTGTTAAAACTAAGGCTTTGGCGCTGAGCTACCTCTCAAACCCTTTTTACTTAATTTTTTAAAAATTTCAGCCAGGTTCTTGCTAAGTTGCTGAGTGGTCCAGGCTGGCCTTGAATTTGCAATCCTCTCTCTTAGCCTCCTACACTGCTGGGATTATAGGCATGTGCCACCACGTCTAGCTTGTTCCTGGCTTCTGTATCTCTGCCCATCATGTCCCAGTCTCCGAGAGTGTCTTTCCCAAGTTCTTCTCTATTAAAATCCTACCTCTCCTTCATGGAGCCTTCTATCCTCTGAGCAATGTCTCCTTTTTTGAACTTCCACAGTACTGCACTCCCAGTTCACTAAAAACACATTATTAATGTTTATATTAGGATTCTCTCAGAAATCTCATCCTCCCTATCCAATTAGGGACCAATCTCTGATTCTTTTTTTCCTCACTAGGTGCCAAGGTCTTCAATGATGGCTTGTTGAAGCCAGATGTAGTGGTGCATGCCTGTAATCTCAGCACTTGAGAGGCTGAGGCAGGAGGACTGCCTTGAGTTGAATGCCCTCCTGGGTTACATAGTGAGTTCAAAGCCAGCCTGAACTACACAGCAAGAACCTGTCTCAAAAAGACAAAAAACAAAACAAACAAAAAATAGATAAAAAAGCTGACATGTTGCTTGGAAAAGGGAAGATGTTATTTTAACTAATAAAAAATGCCAACAGTCTGCAAATATATGAAAATATAACTGCATGCACATTAGAGAAGAAAGACGAACCCTTTATTAGTGAATACATAGACTCAGATGCAGAAGAGTACAAGAGATCTCCACATGCTATAGACATAAAGCCAAGGGCATGAATCCCAGAGCAGTGCCCCACGTGAGTCCAGCGAAAGGCCTAGAGCCCATGGAAATGTCTCGTGCAAGTCTGTATCAAGGCTCTGCACTGGGAAGGCCCAAAGGCCAGTGGTGGAATCTAGGAAGTCCATGAAGGCCAGGTGAAGGATCTCTGCCATTAGGCACTAGAGCCCGGAAATGACATTCAAGATGAAGACCAGAGCTTGCCCAAGAGAACAGCAGCCATCCCTGGTGACAGAGAGGACCTGAGCTCCTCCTCCAATGAGAACAGCCAAGTTCGTTTCAGAAAAACCAGCCCCAGCAAGCTTCTCCAGGAAGATCAACAGCACACACACTGCCCCTCCTGTTCCCCTTTTATGCCCGGTGAGCCTTCTACACTCAGCGCCATGCTGATTCAGTTCAGCTGGGCATTTCCACTTGAATTTACCACTAGTTAATCCACCACAAACTCCAGTGATAAATCTCGGGTTTAACGACTCCATCAAGATCCTCAGTGTGATATGCCCTCCAGTAAGCTAGTAAGGTTGCAGGATGCATCAGTAGAGATATAGCATTTAGAGCAAGGAAAGTGACCAAGCCATTCTCTTCAGCCTTCAGCAATCTGATGATCAAATTCTCAATACTATGTTCACATATTGGGCATTGCAATTTAAGAGTGTCATACGCAGCATGTTAAAGCCATGTCATGGACAGAGTTGGGTAAACGGGATCACATGGTCTAGAAAAAGAGAAGAGACTCAGCGAAGGGAGGATGCATACAAATTCTCTTTACAAATCCCAAAAGATTTTATATGGTAGAGGGATTTGATTAGGGGGCAGAAATGATCCATCTGGGAGGAGATTAGTGGGAACAGTATTTTCGTCTCAACGTAAGGAAGGGCTGCTTGACAAGTGAAGTTGTCTAACTTGAAAAGGGCAGTTCGATCTCGAGCATTAATGCTAGTGGTGTCCTGGGAGGGCTCAAGAGCAGTGTGGTTCAGGACAGTCATGTACTGGTGTGGGTCAATCTGGATGACTTCTAGATGCCTTCTAACTTTAGAAAATCTTAACTCGATGACACTAATTAAGATGTCTCCACAAAACATGAGTGAACAAAGCCGTCTATGGCTGAATGCTGACCCATCAAGTATAGACAATGCACGCAAAGGGAGACAAGCGAAGAGCATTCAGGTCCCTAGGCTGAATGTTGTGGAGAACCATAGTGGAATAGCCCAGGGAAGAAAGGCTGGGAAGGTCTCTGCACCGCGGTGAGATGGACCTGGATGTTCACATGGAGAACAGGTGATCCATAGGGATGGGGAGGTCGCACTGTGCTCTGAGAATTTATCCGAGGAATTAAAGCAGCAAAAACAAAAACAGATCACCTTGTAGGTTTGAAGACCTAGCTCTTATTTCCATCTCTTATGAACTGAATGACCATGAGTGAGCCATCAATGGAGCCTGGACAGCAGGGCTGAGATTCCTGTTCCCCCATGAGGCACTGGCTCTTTGAGCTGCCATTGTAGATCCATGAGCACAGGAGTGCTACGAGAGGAATATTTTAGGAAGATTAATATGCAGGTTAGATGGAGTTGGAAGAGAGTTGGGATGAGTGGCTCAAAGGCAGTACCAGTAGCTGTCACAAATGATGTCATTCACCTTTAATATTGTTTACTCAGAGTCTTATGTCAAAGTGACAGGAAACACAAAGTTTGTGCCTCCATATGGTCAACACTTTTAGAGCAAATTAGTTTCCCTTCCTCCTTCTCTCCTTCCTCTTCCTTTTCTTCTTCTTCCTCCCCCTCCTCTTTTGTCTTTTCTTTTCCTTCTCTCTGTCCTTCTTGTTTATGTGTGTGTGTGCATGAATGTGTGTGTGTGTGCATGAATGTGTGTGTGTGTGCGTGAATGTGTGTGTGTGCATGTGCCTATGCTTCTGTGGGTGTGTTTAAATATAATCTCCCTATGTGGCCCTGGCTGACCTGGGACTTGTGATCTTCCTGTTTTAACTTTCCAAGTAGCTGGCATTATAGACATGGGCCACCACACTCTACTCTCCTGTCTTCGTGAATAATTTTAAAAACTCAAAGCTGACTATAGTCATTTAAAATAATACATCAGTAACCTAAATCTGGCCAATATTTCTGTTTCATGATGATGTGTGAAATAATAACTCACTTAGAGAATTTCTTGGCTACCATGTCCTAAAAAATATTCAGCACTGTTCCCAAAGTATTGAGACAGACACTGGAACGTCCATATGGTATATTTTTCTTTTCTCAGCAAGCCTGGCTGGACTTACAGTTGAGAAGCTGACCTCGTATTCCTGTCTTCTTTCAGCAGGCACTCTGTTTTACGATAGTGTCAGTGTCATCTCGCGTGTTGTAGATGAGTTTTTGCAATGACAGTTTGCTCTGTTTGTCAAAATAAAATGTTTTCCACAGAGAGCTGAATGCCCACGCCTGCTCATGAGTGACTCCTCTCCAGGTCACTGGTTTGCAGTGGGACACAGATGGAGTGGGAAGGAAGGTCACGTCTGACTGCCTTCTGGTGACTAGGGCTGCTAGGGGCCGTGGCTAAGGCCTGGGGGTGGGGCTGACTCTTGGGTAGCCTTAAACTGGAAGGTTTGAAAATCTAGAGATGCTAATCAGAGAACTGTTCCTTGTAGGTCAGTGGCTGGAATCTCCTCCAAGTGGCCTGACGGTGATGCTATAGGACCGGACCAGTACCACCCAATAACTAATCAGGGAGGCAGGGGAACCTACAGCCTAGACAGAGGTTATGGATGAGGAAACACGGCGTGGCCTGAAGGAGGGGACTCGAGGACAGCCACACCTTTGTCAGTTCCCTCAGAATGCGTTGTGACCACTCCAAAGCCTCACGCCTACTTTTTTTTTTTTTTGTTCTTCCTTTCCTGCCTTCATTTCTTTTCTCATCCAGTGATTGGAAAAAAACTAGATGCTGGAGGCAAACTCACATCTTTGGGGGTGGGATGAGAGTGGAGAGTCCCTGAGATCAGTTTAGTTTCTTACTTGCATCAGGCTCTAGGATTTGTGGGTGAACCGAGTGGGAGCTGCAGATTTGCACACCCTTGATCTCTGCAGGAGCAACACGCCCTATTCTTCCTCATTGCTAAACTGCGGTCTGTGACTCACACTGGTCTGTGGGGTAATTTTGATTATTAGTCTACAATGAAATAACCACAGAAATTGAGAGAAAGCATTTAAAAACTTGCAAAACCATTTGGCATTGTTGGAACACTGAGCTCATTTTTATTGTATTTTACCAAGTCATTGGTCTCCAAGGGATTAAAAATTTTCAAAAAGGTCCTTTCCTATGGAGAGTTCTCTAGAAAACACTGTACCCCAGCAGTTCATCAACAAAATGTTTTCTTAGGATCTCCTATGTGCAAGGAACAGAACCACGCAAAGAGCTAACAATCCAAGCTTTGTAAATCATCTGCTGACAGCCTGAGGATTTAGGGGAGGTTGTCTAATCCTTCCTTGTGCCAAGACAGACTCTGGAAGAACAGATGTCATATCCTGATCATCTTTGGTTCTACCAAAGTCTCTGGAACAGTGCTAAGAACAAAACAGACACACTATAATCACTTGATGAGTGAAGTTGTTAATCTGAGTTAGGGTAAAGAAAATTGAGGAGAGAACTTTAGAGCAGCACTGACTCAAGTAAGCAGGTGGCCGCTTGTTCTGTCCCCCTGCTCTTTCTCCATCCATCTGGAAATAAACTTCTGGGGTCACAAATATGAACTGGAAATGGCTCCATTTCTGAACTTAAAATTTAAATAATTGGAATCTAAGGAACTGTCGTAGGAAGTCAAATTCTTCATAGAGAAAATTGTATAGTTTTGTTTGCCTGTTAACTATTTCTTAAAATTTACTTTCAGGGTGCCTGCAGGCCAGGAATGTCAAGTGAATGTATGCCTTTGGTGCCAACAAATGACTCATGAGTGATTCCATTGTGTCATTGGATAGCACAGTGGCACCCGAAGGTCTCTTTAGGAAGCAGAGCTTGTGAGAACCTCAAGCGACCTCAGCCACTAGCTACCCTTCTTCGTCCCTTATTTCACAGTCAAGGACTGAGATACAGGGAGAGCGAATGGCTCTTTCCAAGGATTTATGATGCAAACATGACTTTCTTGGGCTAAAATTTGATAATACAAAGACTCACCACTAAATCAACTTGGTCACAAAAACGAAAACCTCAACAAATCGACATTGATTCTTATTAAATACAAGGCCAAATACCTAAGTCAGCACTAGTACATGTCTAAACCTGGTAGAGAGAGAGAGGGAGAGAGAGAGAGGAAGAGAGAGAGAGACAGAGAGACAGACAGAGAGACAGAGACAGAGAGAGAGGAGAGAGAGAGACAGGAGAGAGAGCAAGCTAAACTTGGAGAGTCACAAGCTGAGGCTATGACCTTGGGTGCACGCTGAAAATTTAAAGCAAGTTCAATAACCACTTAAAAGCTGTTTTCTAGGTCCATTTTTATTTAGTATAAATGTGGTATAACACACAGATCTCCTGTAATTTCAAGGGTCCCATGTTTTGAATTTTTCTAGGTTTCCTGGCTTTGATATTACTGGCATTTTGGCAGGGGTAACTTTGTAATTGTGGCTGTCTTGTGCCCTGTGGGATGATTAGAAGAACCATAGACCTCTGTCCACTACACACTAGCAGCACCCTCCTGATTGTGACAACTGAAAGTGTCTCCAGACATCCCCACGTGTTCCCTGGACAGCAACATAGTTTCTGGTTGAGAACCATCACTGCGGTGGAATGGTTACTGACAGTTATGGCAGAGTTAAAAATTTACCAGTCTGATGAAAATATGCTCAATATTAGGCAAACTAAATCAGCAATGAGATATTGCTCATTGAAATGGCTAAACTCTTACAAATGATAATGCCAAATCCTGGCAAGGATGCAGAGAAATTGAAAATCTTATACACTGTGGCTGGTAAAAAGGCAAAATATGATCACTGGAAAATTGCTCGGCAGTTTTTAAATGAAATTAAGCATATACTTATTATACTGGATGAGTTGGCAGTTGTATAGTTAGGAGTTGGAACTTAGTCTACATATGTACACAAGTGAAATGAAAACACAGATTCCCATAAAAACCTGGGTGTTGCTCTGTAACAGCCAAAGAAGTAGAATATCCCAGATGTTCCTCACCTCCTGTATGGACAAGCACAATTTAGTATGCCTATCCAATGAGCTACTACTCAGGAGCAAAATATAATAATTCACAATATATATAATAGGATCAATGATGCTTAAGTGCATTATGCTAAGTGGAAAAAAATGATTCAAAAACTACAGGAAGTATAATTCTGTTTCTATGACATCTGGGAAAGGGAAAATTTCAGGGACAGAAAGTAGATCTGAGATTGTCACAGACTGGAAATAAAGGAAAAGAGGTGCCGACAAAGACCACAGGAGAACTTTTTGAGTGATGGCACTTCAATATTTTGATTACAATTGCAGTTATATGACAGTATGCATTTATCAAAATTTCCAAGAGGTTGTGATAAAAAAGGTGAGGTTTCCTGTATTACATTTCTGTACATAAAGTAATGTACTCTACTCCTGTATGTATTAACTTTAAAATACGAGAAGAATGTATGTTATCAGACTAAGTAAGAATCGGTAATCAAAAATAGATGCTTTTCTTGATTTTTTTTCCAGGTTAAAAACACAGTGCTATTAGCAACCTGGGGAGAAGACAAAAGCTAAATTTTGTTTTCTTGGCAAAGTCCTGGACATTGTTGTCTGTATCTCCCTCCACCAAGTGGTCTGGACATTAGAGAAAGCGTCTAGAAAGGAGGTAGTCCTTGTCCTACAAGAAAAACACATCTTCAGTATCCAGCTCTGGCCAGGAACCTGCCTCAAATGCATTGGATCCTTCTTCCTTTGTAGATTTGCTCACAATTTCCCTTCTGTGAGTGATATTCTTTTTTCTCTGAATCTCAGTTTCAGGAGTCATTTCTTAAAGGAGATCATTTTGTCTACCCCAACCTATAGTCTTATTTCACATCTTTCTCCTTAAAACTATTTTTTTTCTTTTTATGTGCAAGTATGCTTGTCTTTTAGTCAAGTGCTGTTAGAGATGCTTTTGAGGAAGGGATTGCATCCTATATTTCTGTGTACAGTGGCACTCCCCCAAAGGACAGGTGTTTAATAAATGTTTTAGATGGTGCTGAAGACAATGAGGATAATGGTGTCAGGGATCTGCATGGTCTGCTTCTTATCTAGCTGACAGGATATACTTTTGCCTACATTGAATTTTTAAAAGGCCACATTAGAGGGATGGCAGGCTCTTCCAGCACTCTCCTCAGTCACCTCAGTGTGAGAAAGTTATGCATACGACAAATGAATAATTTTAATCGGGAAGCTTACTCATCCGGAGATAAAAGTGTTACAGGCTTCACCGAAACATCTTCCGGGGCTGGGGATTACAGCTCCCAAGAGGAAATATTTTAGCATCTATCTCCACTGAGCTGCCAAGAATAATGATTTTAGGTGTGAGACCCAGACTTCTCCCAGAGGGCTTCTCACAGATTTCGTCAAGGTCAAGGGAGCCATCTGGTACTGAAAGGAGAGCTCTATTGATAGCTAGGGGACCGACGGAGGGAGGAAGAGCTTGCTGAGGGACAAATGCTCTCTGGTCCCTCTTGTGTGAAATTCTTCCCCTTAGCCTTGCTGTTCTCTATTTAATTTTTTTTAAAGGCAAAAATGAAAACAAAACACAAGTAAAACAAATAGTAATGAGAGAAGAAATAATAAAAGGTAACATTTGAAAAACTATTTGTGATGCAGTTAAAAAATGAAAATTTGCTAAGGGTCGAGAGGAGAATTTTCTGTTGAATGCCCAGAAAATACCAACAAATCACCCAAGCTGTTGAAGCCAAAAATTCAGGAAGATTTTTCTTGGGAGAAAAGTTGGGGGGCTATAGCGTCTGCCGAGACCTAGCAGAGGGTTTATCAAAAGGTCTCTTAGGGTCTTTGTCTTTCAGTTTCAGCTGCAGGTAGGCATCAGGGGGCACCCAGAAAGAGTTCCTTTGGTGCTGCGCCTCCAGCCTGAAAATTAAACTAAATTTCAGCAAACCCCAATTCTCTCTCTCTCTCTCTTCTTCAACCCCAAGCAAAGATAGATCCAGCCTACCAGTAATCTCTCATATTTAAATATTCTCCTTATTTTTGTGGATCTGTGCCTTGTTTTTGTTGACATTCACCAAAATACTCATTGCCTTGGTCAGAAGATAGAGGGCGGAATAAAAACTGCATCACAGGAAGAGTTCAAATGTCACCTAGACAGGCAAGTTTGAAGCCAGGGCCTAAAATGTTTATCTCACTTGAGTTTCCTCTGGGGTACGTCCCCAGAGATCAAATTCATCAAAACTTAGGAGTCTCCTTTCCTCCAGAGTGGAAGATATACTCATATTGTTGACTCTCCAGCAAATTGGGGAGGTCCCTCTTGGAGTTCCAAGTCTCACAGAATTCGAAAATGTAGCAATGATACGTCGGGGTTCAGGCTCACAGATCCGTACATACACGTGACTGCTTACTCACAGATAGCAAGGGCTCAAAGTAGGAGTTTTAGAAATTATGTAAATATGCATATTTATGCAGTGGATTATGGAAAGCTTTTAAAAACAAACTGGGGTATTTACATCACAGACCTTGAGCCTCCAGAGGAGTTGTTTTGCTCTGTTGTGTCAGCTTGCATTTGCCAGCATGAGGTCTTTTAAGAAATACTGCCTTGCAATGACACAATGAAATAGTGAGAGGAAACCACAAGAAAAAATAGTCAGGGAGGCTCTTCTTCAGACTACCACTCCGCAGGACCTCGGGGTGGAAAGAGCATGTCTCTGTGCAGGGAAATTACAAACTGTGACAAGAAATAAGGACAGAAAATTGGAGCAAGCCCCAAGATGAATAAGCTGAAACTCCCGAACAAGGGAGAAATAGCGGTATTTACTTTTTTCTGTTTGAGTGAATGCTGTGGGATGAAGAATGGGATGATTTAATTCTAGGAAGGGAATAGTGTGCTTCCATCTGTAGATCACTTTCTTCTGAATAAAATGGCTCCACGAAGTAAAAACAAAAGTATCCGAGCTGAGGGTACTCACTACAGTCTTTTAAATGTGACTTTTGATTTGATAAATCAAAGATCCTCATGGCATCTTGTAGGCAGAGTTGAGTACTTTTAATGTCTTTCTTTTATTCACGGTATGCGTCACCTGAATCTTTGGTATCCATTAGGAACATTTGCCCTATAGGAATCACCTTTTTTTAAAACAATACTTCTTGAAACAGTAACTCTAAGATTTCAAAATGGATTGCTGACAAATAGCCAGATGTAGGTCCACACCTATGCAGTATGAGTTGAAACCAATAATATAATAAAGTGAGTAATTAATTTAAAAAAAGAAGACTATACATGATACAGCTCTGTGTGGTTTAAATAGATGGTGCAGGTGTAACAGTTTGGTAACGGATACTTACAGCACTCATGATACAGCCTGACTCCAGGGAGGAAAGAAGGGGAGTGACCCCAGGTCGGAAGCCAAGATGGTTCGACTGTATCATTTTATACATATGTAAATATTTATACCTAAAATCTATCTATATTTAATATATATGGGTATATTTAAAAATACCTCCAGAAAATGGTCAAACATTAATTAGTTCTGGTAGGTGATAGATCAAGAAATACCTGTTCGTGATTGTGTCTTTTTTATTTCTTTTTCCTGTTTAATAAAATGTAAAGTGTTAAAAAAAGGAAAACGCGGTTAAACTCACTGGGACTAAATAACAAGTATGCCAGCCACAAGTGAAGCAGCTGTCACCAGAGGGAGATGAACGTATATTCCAACGACAGAAAATAAAACCTGATCTCTGTGCCAGATTGGTTTAATTTACAGATGGTAGTGAATCAGGGGCCTCTGGACAGATACCTCATGTTGCTGTGGAAAACTTCAGAATCTCACTAGCCATGAACCTCATTTTCCTTCTCCATTTTTGGAATCCCTCTTCCATGTGTTTTTGTAAAAATCAACATAGTAATTCCTGTCTCTCTCTCGGTCATATATCTACTTACTGCAGTGTGTGTAAGATTTGTGAATAGAACCAATAGAGAAGTACCTTACAAGTAAGATTCTACCATTGGTTCAGCTTACCTTGTCCATCAGGCCTCTATTCTGAAGTCAGATGCTTCTCCCCTTGTTCTGTCCACAGCCTAAGCCAGAACTCTCAACTCTCTTGATCACTGGATAAATGAGAGCTTTCTTTCTGACCAGACCTTACACCAAGTGGTTACCGGACACCCAAGACTTAATTCCTCCCTGTCTCTGACTTGCAGCAATCAACTTGAGGTAGCTTCCTTTTTGCTGAGCACCTATCTGCTAGGACAAATTAGCAGCCCTGTCTGCTGCTGCTCATGCACTCTCTGTTCTGACTGATTTTTGCAACCCTGTGATTTGAAAGTACTCAGCCTATTTCATGGGTGGCTGGCAGAGGAACTTTTCAATTCTGCATATCCTTCGGGGAGATTTAAAATAAAAAATATGAACACTAAATTTTTCAGAAGTATAAACTTTTATAGGGAAAAGAAAAATGCAGAGGAATAGAAACCTATAGCTAGCTAGTGACTGGATGACAAAAAAAAAATTAGATTCTAGGTCTCCATATTGAAAATCTGTTTTGATCTATTATTTCACGTAGCTGGCTTTCCCTGCTGCTTTTCTTTCTTGAGTTTGTTAAAATATTCTAGTAGTGTGGGGCAGGATGTGCTGAAGCATGTCCACAATTCCAGCATAATAGAAGGCTGAGGCAGGAGGATCACAAGTTTGATCCCAGCTTGGGAAACTTAGTAATTTAGTGAGATCGTGTCTTTAAAAAATTCTATCAGTGTGGTATAGCAGAAAGAAGGACTTTGGGGCTTGGAAACTCAGCCAGCCTGGATTCAAGCTCTGCTTGCTTAAGGTCTCTGAACCTCAGTGTTTTCAGATGGAAGTAGAAATAATAACACTGGCATCTTTCTTTAAATGTAAAATTTAAAAAAAGTCTGTACTTTTCTTACTCCTCAGAATGTGGCCACTACCCAGCAAGAAAATTTGCCAGTGAGATGATACCCATACTGAGCAGCCCTGATGGGCTGTGGGTGGCGGGGGACATTCTGGCCATGTAAAATGGCAGCATTTTATATTCACTATTTCAAAGATGTTAAAAGAAAGGGAAAGATGAAGTGCCAGAAAGAAAGCCCTGACTGATGTCTTCAGTAGGCTGTCATAGCTTCTAACAGAAAATTGTGGACTTCCAAGTTTTAAAGGAGGACCCAGGAGCCCACTTATAATTTAGGTGAGTGTCTGAAACAGTTTCATCAGCTGAGCCATGCTCCATACATCCGAGCGCTTGGTTTCATACAACACTGTGCTTTCTTCTGTCAAGCGCAATCAGACCAGAAGCTGTTTGGGAATGATTTTGTACTTTAGTATTCAGCACATGCATGTGAATGAGCTTCAATAAACACTCACCAATTAACATTTCAGAAATGCTTTATCATCATGTCTGAGTGACTGTCAATTAGCAAGACTCCTGCCCTCCCCCGGGGGGGCTGTCACTATGGAATCCTGCATGCGAGGTGCTGCTATTTAAAGGTCTTCTGCCTGACTGAACATACTAATCTACCATGTCCTAGGCTGCTGTGGATGTTCAGGTCTGAATTTCCCTAAGTCAGGGAAAATAGTGGAAAAATACTCTAGGGAGAAGACCTGCTGCTAAGGAAAAGCACATATTCCATCACGCATGAGAAGAAAGGCAGTGGATGAAAGCAGAAGTGTTACTGTTAAAAAGGTGATCTTGAACGGATCTGTGCAGATGTACCTCTGGGCGTATGCATCTTTTGCATGCTAAGCATCTACAATTATTCGGGGCACCTCAGCACCATTGAGTTCTGGAGAATGCAGAGCAAGTGTTAATCTTCACTCCTACCCTTGAAGGTGATTTGGAGAGTTTCAATTTTGGCTGAAACCCCAAGCTTCCACCACCTTCCTGACCCGGTGTGGCTTGAACCAGAGCCCAGTAGCAGCAAGTAGAGATGTGCTTCTTTCATTTCCTTAAGAGGGTATTCTGGGTCCCAGGTAGGAGACAGGTATGAGCGTCCCAAGACAGGGTTAAGAGAGCGAGCTCTGGAAGAAGCACCTGAGTTCCTAAAGCTTGTTTGCCAGTTCTGCCTTCTTGGGCAAGTTGTTTGATCTCCCTCCACATCAGTTTCCTGATCAGCAAAATGTGGTAATAACCCAGTATTCATCTTGCAGTGTTCTCTCAGGTCAGTAAAGTGACCCAGAGCAGCCAGTGAAGTGCTAAGTAAAATAAGAGACACAACAAAAAATCTCCCGCTTCAAAGCCTTCTCCATTTGAGTTATGCATTGTGCTTGAAACACTATCCTGTTTTTCCAATTTCTACACTGGGAAAGTTCTCAAAAAAAAAAAATCGCTCTAGTATATGAAAAGGATCCACAGGGAGGTGGTTTCCCGAAGGTCAGTAAAACTGCTTCTGTGAAGGACAGTGGTCCTCCATCTCCTCAGAGCTGGCCATTGACTTGGCCCTTTCTAAGATGAGGGTCAGAAATGCATTCAAATGTAGTTAATATCTGCTGGTGCTTGTTTTTCCTATCATTAATGCTTTCCATTGTTTAATGACTACAGGTCTGAGACACCTATTTTTTTTAAATTTATTTTTATTTATTTATTTACTTTGAGTCAGGGTCTCACTTTGCAGTTCAGGCTGGCCTTGAACTCACAGTGATCCTCCTGCCTCAGCCTCTCAAGTGCTGGGATTACAGGCATGCATTACCACTCCTGGCTAGGATGTCACCTATTTTTAACAAACATTTAAAACCTGTTAGATAACATCTCTTTGGTAACAATTGTTGGTTAATAAGATTCCCAACAGGTACCTGTTTAAAAAAGCAAGGGAGGGGGGAAACTGACTTACTAGGGAAGGTTGCCTGACAGGCAGTGATTATGATGACGTGGACTGAAAATGCGAGGACAGGAACAGAAAATGCCAGGTCAACACAGCACTCTCAATGGAGGGAACTAAGGGCTGGCAGTTACACAACAGGCACACACAGCTGCGACTATGCCCAGAATCTGCTTCAGGCAAATGGAGTGACCTTCTTGGAAGTGGGTGAATTTGCCCAGTTATTTCTGGCAATAGTTCTGGTTCTCAGGCTCTTTATTCTACCAGTTGTACTTCTAAAGTAAGAAATATGTTGCCTGCCTGATACCAAGGCCTTCGTGGCAGACACGCTTTTCGAAAGATGAAGGGACAGAGCCCTGCATGAATCGCACATATGAGGACAGCAAACTAAAATTCTGCAGGAAAGCAGAACCAAACGTGAGAAAGGAGACATGCACACACGCATATTCGGCACACACTCGAGCCTGTGTGTAATAATCTTACAGGCTATAGTCTAATCTATCATTATAAAATGTCTGCATTGGCTATGAAGACATAGAGAATGTTGTCGCTTTGGAGAACAGCCTTAGGAAAACTACAGAAAAAGCTGTTGCTTCCCTCACTTGCCTTCCCCCATCATCATTTTCTAATGTATTGTGTGGTGCTTTTGTGAATGGTGTCAGGAAATTTTAACTTCCAGCTTTCTGTAGAGGCAGGCCAATGGGCCCCTCATCTTTGCCAATGGGCCCCTCATCTTTGCCTCCAGCCCCACTCAGAGCCCCCATTTATTTTCCTAACACTCCGTGGACTTCTCTATGTCTATGTAGGTGCAAGGGCTTCAAACCACGTATCTGTTTGCTGCGAATTTCCCCTGAGGGAACCTGTCCCTAGGTCCTCCATTTTTATTATTTATGGCCCTCTCTCCCTGTCTGGACTCCTGACTGGTGTTTCTTTTTCTATTTCTTTTTCCACAAGTTTATCTCCTCTCTTATTGTGGAATATGTGTAATAAAACCCAGATCGAACGTGGTTACTCTTGCCTTGAAACTTTCAGGATCATTTCTCTAAAGAATGGAGCCCAGTGCTCTTGCTAAGATGCATCAACTCTTGCTAATCTAGTCTTTGCCTATTTTGCAGGAATCTTTTCCCACTGTGATGATCTGGCAGCCTTATGCTCCAGCCTGGAAAATTCTCTTGCCATCTTCACGACGTACTCTGCTCTTTCTAGCTTCTGTGCCTTTGAAAGCTTCTTCCACTGCCGAGACCTTTTCATACTGGTCAAATCATTTAATCATTTAAATCCCAGTTTATTGATATCTGGTAGGTGATGCTTTCCTGGGTGGTCGTGGCTGGTTTTGCAACCTGCTCCCTCTGTGGGTTCAACAATAAAACCTGAGTAATTAAATGAGCAGCTTAAATTGGTCACTGCCTCCTCCAGGCTTTGGGTTCCCAGGGGCCAGAACTGACAGCTCTGCTTTCATTACCTGACATACTCAGGCCTCTAGTGGCACTTGATAAATGTTTATTGATAGAAAAATATAAATTAACTTGATTTCTGCAAAACCTCCTCAGGAAGTAGGACTGCCTTCCAGAATAGCCTGAATTTTTAAAAAACATATCAGTGGTGAAAAGTAGTTAATCAGAACTAGGACAAGACCTTAGCAGTGACCTGCTTGAACTGGCAGGCTTATACCTTCAACACTGCAGATATAAAATTACCCCCTAACTTACTGGGGTGTCAGAAGGCATTACAACCCAAACAAGTCCCAGTTCCCAGTTCAAGAGTTTTTTTGATGTGTCCATTCAAAGTTTGTAAAATAGGATTTACCCGTGATACTCTCACGCCACAGATGTAACCTGCCATAGGAGTATGAGTAATGCTGCAGTCAGAAGAGTGCTAGTTAATACAACTGAATTCTGAAACGGAAACAACCATTATACTTGACTCCTCGACAACAAATCAGCTTGAAAAAGTCTGATTACACATTTCAATAGCACATGAGGCTGTTAGGAGTCACAGGAAGAGATAAGAGGCCAGGAGCCACGTTGAGAATTTAGGGATGATCACATTCAGATCATCGGACCCAACTTAAGGCTGCCTATTTAAGCAATGTAGACACGGAGAAGCTGAGGCAGGAGGATCTCAAGTCCCCAGCCCAGCCTGAACAACTTGGTGATTTATTGAGATTTCGTCTCAAAATAAACAAAACAAAAGGAAACAAAGCAAAACAAAAACTAAAAAGGGCTGAGCTTGTTGCTCAGGACAAAGGCCTTGTATCACAAACAATAACAACAGTGACAAGACAATGTGAAATCCTTTGGTCTGAAAACAGTGCATCCATGGGTGCCTGTGACCACCCTGTCCCGTGGGATCCCCAAGTTCTTCCTCTGAGGGGGTCAAGCTGAGAACTCCACAGGAAAGGCTGGTCTCCCAGTATTCATGGATCCTCTTGTTAGGTCTTTCCAGAAGGCCAGGGATGACTGTAAGCAAAAGGAAACAAAATTTTAAAACTCCACTGTTGTCCAACCTGAGGGAAAAAATTAGAATTTGGGAGTAAGAATTTATTTAATTTTAGAAAGATATGTAATAGGAAATAGAATGGGAAATAGGAGCTAGATTTTTTTTTCTTGATAAAAAGGAAGGGAACCAAGAGGTGGAGGGAGGGGAAGGGGACAAAACAGGAATTAAGACACATCATGTACATGTGCCAATTCCCCACAAGGAATCATTATGAATTGCAGACATGTACCAATAAAAGTGAAATATTAACTAGGAAAAAAAAAAGAAATTATGTAAGTTATTCTCAGTCTTGACAATATACAAAAACTCATTGTATAATTAAGGAAAAAATTCATTTTAATTTGAAAATTAGCCGAGTATGTATTAAATGCTAAGCACATCACTCTCTTTGCAAACGAGGAGGTGAGCTTGAAATGGCAAAGAACTGGCCCGAGGTCCCAAGGACCTAGGGTTTGTGGGCATCACAATCCCTCTGCTGTGCGCTGGCTTCCGTAAGAGAGACTAAAGGGTTTAAGGCTCTTTATGGTAGCAGAATTAATTTCCCAGTGCCAGAAGAAGGGGGAATCCCATCCCACAGTGCTGGAAGGATGGTGCAGCTCTGGAAGGAAGAAGATTCAGTTCTAGTTTTGGCAAAGATCTGGAACAGTTTTAGTGGGAATGGTGGTGAGAATGGGAGAAAAGGAAAGACTAGACGCCTGGGTTGTGAGGTTGTTATTTCCATGCAGCATCTCTGGGAACTCCCAGTTCTTGCATCAAAGATGGCAGAAATCTGGCCTGAGCAGAGGTTAACATGAGTTACTGTTTACTTGAGGAGCCCTTACTTTTGGAGGGGTAAGACTGTAAACCAATAAATAGCCATGCAGTTTGTTGCAGGACACTCCCACCGAGTCATTAATCTAACACAATGGGCAAAGCACTCGCTGTTCAAGTAACGCTTGACTTGCCGGGACTTGATTCAAGACCCTTGCACTGCTCTGCCCACCACTTTGACGCTGTCCTGTTACAGCGTCTGCCAGTCTCAAGCTGCCCTGAATGACCTGTTGGAATCACTTGTGCCCACACCTGAAAGCACTATCACCATTTCCCATCTCCCTTCTGAGACACTTCAGAGACTCTCAGGACAATGTTCCTTCTCCAAGCAGTTTGGCTTTGGTGGATTCACAGATGATCTGGAGATGGGCAGGGCAGCACTGGGCATTTTCAATCTCCCTTTATTAATATGGAAGCTGAGACCTTGCCAGACTAAGTCACATTGCACTTACTGACATTTTATGCCAATAAACCTGGCCGAAGCAGATTCAAATCTAGATGTCTGCTCCCCAAGACTACATCACTGCTGAAAAGAGGAGGGAACCACATAGGCTTATGAAGAGTAGGATTTTTGCCTTGCTTATTTTCAACTGATAACAACAAATTTAACCATTATTTAAGCCACAGTAATTTTCTTCCCTTTACTGTCGTCTTACACGACTTTATCTAAATAAATTGCAAGCATAGTAGAAAAGGACCCTGTAAGATTTTTTTTTATTGTGTAAAGATGCATAACATAAAGCTCACCACTTAAACCACTCTAAAGTGCACAGTTTGGTGACATTTAGAATATCCAGATGGTATATGACCATCATTATCATCTATTTCCACCACATTCTCATCATCCCAGAATGAAACTCTGTCCCCACTAAGCAATAACTTTATTCCCCTCCTGCCTGCTCCTGACAACCACCTGCCCACATTCTGCCTTTGTGAATTTGCATGTTCTAAATGAGATGCTTGATGTTTGGGTCACATATACGATAATGGTCCAATAAGATTATATTACCTAGTGACACTGTAGCTATCTTAGTTTTATAATTACCCTCTATGATGTTCTCACAGCAAAGAAATTACCTGAAGACACACATCAAAGAATGTGCCTCAGTCATCCAGAAGTAGGTGTGTTTTTTACATACAAGGAGCAATACAATGTGGGTTTCGGTTGCTTTGACTTAACATACTGTTTTCCGGGTCATATCAGATTCTGTGTTCTGGAATATTTAAGGTATATTTTGGACAGTGATTAGCAACAAATGAGCAAGTCCAATGCGTTATTATGCATGGGAATATTTTTCCTACAGGCAGGGAAGAAGCGGTCCTTCTTGGTAACAATGAGAGGAGAAACATCTCCACATCCCTTGGCCACTTGATCTGAGGAGAAGTGCTCCATCACCCCCATCCAGCTCTGCCTGAGGCCGGCTGGAGCCTGTCTGCAGCGCCTCACAAGCAGCACTGCAGGAGAGTCGAGAGGCCAAGCACTCAGATGATTTGTAGGCCTTCCTGGCCTACTCCTTACCCAGGCCTGGTATGTACCTGAGGACAATGGGGTGAGCTGTGGGATGAAGTCAGGAGCAGTGTGAGGCTGTAGTTGGATTCCACTGTGGTGGAGGAAATAGAAAGAAGCCACTGTGAAGTTTTCCTGCCCATGCCTGGAGTGAGCCACTGTTTACTCAATGTCTCCAGCAAAGGAAGCCAGTCTTTTGAATGAGATTGCAGAGTTCATACCCTCCTTCTGTGAGCTGCCAAGACTGCTGGTGGTGAGCCTCCTTGATATTTGGGCTGAAAATGATGCTTATCATGAATACTTCTGATGAGTGTGCAGAAAATGTATACTGCAACTCACCCAGAATTCTCTCCTATCAGAAGCCTCAAAATGTCAAGCAAACAAAGATATCGCGTCCCTACTACTATGAAATTTAAATTGTGATTTGATGCCAGAGACAAATATAAATCTTTTTTTCCAGTGATAGCTCAACACTTAGAGAATTTACTTCATAATTTCCTTTTCCAGTTACTGTCAAACTGAAAATGGATGCTTGATATATTTATCAGTAGGAAATTTCATGCCTTTTCCTCAGAGAATTCCTTTTTCTTTTTTATCCTTCTGAGTTTTACATGATATAGGAAATGAAAATATAAAATGAAAAACTAACAAAGTCATTACTTCTCCTCTTCCCAATCTTTAAAATGAAGGTAAAAGATCACAATGAACTCAAAAATATTTATTTTATGATTACTGCATAGAAAAATCATAAACCGAGGTAACTGTCACAGAAGCCACTGAGACATATGACCAGTCAATTTAGGAAGCAGCTTAAAATACAGACATTCTCTGCAGTATTAAGATTGCTGTGAAATTTTTAAAACGTTCTCTTTCTTTTCAAATATGGCAAACATCTGAGGCACGAGTTCTTATAGGACCCCTTGAAAATGACAGTGACACTTTTCACATGTAGATATACATGATCATTCTGAGGTGACAACCATAATCTTTTTCCTTCTGTAATCTCGAAAGAGTTGGTGATTCAAGAATAAGAAGACTCCTTGTTTTAAGAGGTGGATGGGCTACTACAGTGACTTTTAAAGATTTCCTCCTTTCTGAGAGTCCATAAAATCAGTTCTGTGTTAATCAAGAATTTTTTCTTAGCTAATAAAGTGACCCTGGCAAACAAAGGTTGCCTGTACAACATATTGACTGTTGACATTGAGCACAAACTTGCCCCAATTTTAATGCTATTATGCCTCTGGCTATTAGTTTCATTAATTTCTCTGACTGGATACAGCCTGTTTTTCCAGAATCTCCTCTGTTTAAAAAAATGTGTAAGCCTTTATTTTAATTAGAACCTTCATTTTTGAATAATATTACTTTCTGTGATATGATTCAGTAAGTCTAAATATGTTTCGTGGTCATCTCTAATCAGTAGGTGACATTCTGTAAAGGAAGGTTCCACTAAACAGGCCTGCAATTTCATATTCCAAATTCTTCAGCCCAAAAAGCTATCAAGATAGAGTTTTTCTGTAACTCCTTTGGCAGTTAATCTGGCCTTACTTGAACTCACTTGGCAGCAAGATGTGACTTGAGCTGGCATGAGTCTATTTATAGTCATTATTTATCTATCCACTTAGTATTAACAATCATCTATTTTTCAGCAGAGACTAATGTTTGATTATAGGATGCTGACCTAGACTGCTTAGATGTCACATAATATCTAGTATATACTATACTATGTTCTTAAAGTTCAAAAAAATCTGAATTTTGAAACACATTTGGGCCCTCCAGTCTTTAGGTAAAGCTTATGGACCTAGTCCATATATTTCGCCTAAAAATATACATTATATATATATATATATATATATATATATATATATATATATATAAAATATTAACTTTGATAGTTTCAATACTTGTGAATTTATGTGGTCACTCTTAAAGAGGAACATAATATTCTCTCATTTTCCCAAACTGGATTTATATAAAGCAAGTTAGTTCTGATTTTTGAAATAATGACCCTTTAAAAGTACTTCACGTTTTCTCTAGCAGTGTTCCAAAAGTATAGGTAAGTAGAAACAAGCAAAAATAGCTGCTTTCAAAAAAATAAATACTGGGTGATCTCACTAGAGTGTAAAATCTAAAAATACCAAACTCTTACAAGTGGAGAGGGATAGAGAGAGGTCAAACAAGGAAAAAGGAGATATTGGTCAAATGGCACAAAGGTTCCAGTAAGACAGGAGGACGAAGTCCTAGCAACCTGCTTGCACCACATAGCAAATATATTTAGCTCTAAAGTATTGTGCAATTCAAAATTGCTAGAACAGTAGACTGTAAATGTTCTCATCACCAAGCAAGAGTAAATACAAAAAGTAATGGATATGATAATTAGCCTGGTTAAATCATGGTACATTGCAAAATATATATCGCATCATACCCCACAGGTATATACAATTATTATTTGTGAAGTAAACAATAAAAATAAATGAACACAAAAATAAAAATAACAGAAAAGAGAACCTGCCTGATTTTGAAGATTGTCTATCTTTCCCTGTATTCTACAACCCAGCACATATAAGTAAAATAAGTGAATAAATAATTATATAATAATTATAATATGGTAAAATGACTATATTAGTACATTAGTTGGAAACAAGAAGTCTAAGAGTATAATAACCTTCTATGACATCGACTTCAAACTTTGCTCTACGATTGTAGTCTAAAACGTGTGACGCTGAACCCAATTCCTCAGTGCCTCCACAAATGTTGTAACTTTTCTTCCCTAGATAAATATGATTCTACTTTCAGACACCTGATCAGACTTCCAGCTTAGGGTGACCCTATGTGGCATTTTTGGAGGATCAGTTAGCTAAAGTGGATCAGGAAAATGTATATTCAGTGTACTCAGATAGGCAAATCTGAGAAAGAAGGATTTGAATAGTGGCTAGACATATATGTAATGTATTTCAAGAAAAGGACCATTGAATAAAATGGAAGTAATGCTATTTATCTGCTAGCAAGACCAACAGAATCAAATATGTGGTTCCCATACTGTACATGAACCAGGAGCTTTTCTACAGAAAAACGGCTTCCAATTCAGAATTGGAAGGGAGGCAGTAAAATAACGTCCTTTCTCCCAGACCACTAATAACTCAGAAGTAATGTAGGAGAGCAGAGGTATGAGGCCCTTATAAAAACACAGCCAGGTCAACAAGACTTGACCATGACCTGCAGAGTTCTCCTAATTTCCATAAAGGGAGAATGTGTCCGTTGGAAAGTTTGGCAGAGCAATAGGTAAACACGTGACTACTGGTGATAGTAAAAGCAGAGAGAGTCAAATGTTGGCCCTGCTCATGCAAGCCCTATTTAGGGGAGAAAGGCATGTTGGTCTCAAAGCCAGAGGACTTCCAGCATTCCAAGCCACAGTACAGCTGGGTGTATTGGTAAATCTATGCAATCAGCAATTCGTCCTGGTCCTGTGCTTGCTAAGACCCTTTTCATTATAATTATCTTCCCTGAATGTAGAGAGAGAATGTCTGATTGTGCTCAAGTGTGTGCCACAGGTCTTGTGACAGCTACAATGTGAATTATTAAAGTGGGTTTCTGATTTATATATCAATCTCAGGAACCAATGCAGAGAAATGTATACAAACCAAATAGGTTTGGAGGTGTCCACAGGCCTTGCCCCACTCCTCGACACAGACGTTTCCCTCGTCAGCTGCCTGGCTCCCAGCTTCTCAGCCCAAAGCTCTGTGTGAAGAGTCTCACAAACAATAATCCCAGTAAGGTAATGCAACTCTAATGCTACTTAAAACAAAGTCTGCTTTACTGAGAACATGTATATAGACAATACACAGAGGGAAGAATAACAGGTAAAGTCTTAATGCGTTGTCCAGTGGAATTTTGGCAATAAAATTTCCCTTGGAATAGCTACAGATTCCACACAAACACTCTCTCTCTCTCTCTCTCTCTCTCTCTCTCTCTCTCTCTCTCTCTCTCTCTTTCTCTCATTGAGAAGGGATGATAATGAAAATAATGCTTAGGAATCTGTTACAAGTGGAAAAGACCTGAGAAGAATGTGCAAACTTTTGAGAGAACTGTGCTGTGTTTGCCTCCAACTATACTGTTAATGAATAAATTAAAATTTCTTCCAGTACAGACTACAGAAATAAGATTTAAAACAGAAATCTATATATCAGTGAATGATAATCTGATTTTCTTAGACAGGTTGACTTTTTGAGTTTCAGCCAGAATACTTGGTCTAGTGACAAGGGCTTTCTTCCTCTGTATTCAGGGAGAAAACCAGTTGTAGGTCTCTGTTCAAAATGAAAACAAGCCCGTGTAGAAAAATTATAAGTGACCAAAAAATCAAGTGCTTTGTGCATTGATTAATGGCCTAGAACCTGGAACATGCAGTTCTTATTTATCAGAGCTGGGGAGAAGACTATTTTTCCACAAAAGAAAATGGACATGAACCACATACTACCTTCATACTCACTGAATTTATGCTGCTTAGGTAAAGAATTCCAGCAGTGCCATTCCTAGAACTAAACTTATTTCTTAGAAATATCTGGATAACAACCCCACCATTTCCTGTGACACTAGCAGAGGTTACCCCAGGTTTATTGTAATTTGCAAGATTGTACTTTTCTTGGAGAAATTGTAGTCGGGTATTTTAAAAACTGGATTCACAGAGGACACAGTGTTATGCCACATCTTCTTGCAGTGCACAGCCCTCGTTAAGCCTTGGTGTTGCTCAGATCTGGAATGGCTCCCAAAGCCACATGTGTTAGGAGCTTAGTTCCCAGCCTGGCATGAAGCAAAGGTGGTGGAACCCAGGCAGGGCTGAGTGGGAGAGCAGCAGGTGTTTGGGGAATATGTGTTGTTCAAGCCCATCTTTTTCTTTCACTTTTTGATCATGAGGCAAGCAGCTTTGCTTCACTCTGTGCTCCTCACCAGGATGTGCTACCTCTCCACAGGCTCAAAAGCAATAGGGCCAACTCATCATGGACTGGATCTGCTAAAGCTGCAAGCCAAAATCAATACTTCTCTTGTTAAGTTGATGAGTTGAAGTATTTGTTATAGTGAAGCAAAGCTAATAAAGGCCTGTTGCTGCCATGTACCTAGATTCTTGCCAAAGCTAAAAGTCTAGTTTCTCCAACTCTAGTGTAATTCAGTGAATAGTTAGCATATACGTAAAAGAAACCTTTGGAGGTCAAAGAAAAAAAAAAAGACAAGGCTTCTATATTAAAGGAGCTTCTATTCCAGTCAAGAACAAAGACAGTTTGGTGACATGAATAAGACTAATTAAGAAGTCAGCCACCTTGACTTGATCTCTGCTTATCTGTTGCCCTGAAACAAACTGTTTGTACCCCAATGTTTTACCTCTACAGGGGGCATAACCCTTGGCCTTCTGCATTTAGAAATCTGCTTGGCAAGGGTTCATTTTTCAGCTCTTAAAACTGATACAATAAAAACCATGAAGTCAATTTAATAATGAGTTCATATATAAGATAACTATTAGTTTCCTGATTTGCATGATGAGATTATTGAATTTATGCAGAAATATTTTGAAGCTGTAGTGAGATGCTATGTCCACTAATCATGCTTTCTGATGACAGGTTAATCTTTCTAAAGCACTGTTTTAATCCTGACAGTCTTGTCATAAATCCTGATGTTGTCAGGAAGGTGAAAGGCTAGCATTTTTGCATAAACCTTCTGGTCTGTTCTGGAACCATCTTTATAGTTTTATTTCTAATTACTCCATAAAAATGAAATATCTGCAAGTAGCTATTCCTTATCTGAATATTCATCTCTACCAACTAGGTTTCTGTGTTTTTGTTCATGCAGTTTTATTTTCCTTGTAACTTCCTGTGGATTAGTTTTTTGTGCCACTGTATCTGCTAGGTTACCGAGCCTCTAGCTTATATAGCCTTATCATCTGCTCCTTCTGCTACTGGGCACTTGACAATGGAGACGGGCTCTAAGTATACAATACACACCAGATTTCCAATAGTGAAACATCTCCTTAATGTTTTATATAGATTATATAGAGAAACATTAATTTCACCTCTATCTTTACTTTTTCTTTAAAAAGAGACTACTAGAAAATAAAAACAAAAAAAGAGACTGCCAGAAACCACTAGCTTGTATTCTGTTGCCTTTGGATAGCACTGGTTCTATCCCATATGTTGCCTCTTTTTTTGTCACATCTCAGGGTGGCGGTCTGATCTCCCCAGTTAGAGTGACTGTCTTGTGGACAGGCTCAGAAAGTGAGGCTGCAGGTGTCCCATACGGCACAGGCACTCAGCATGTAGCACCTCAGTTAAGACCAGATGAACATATGAATCATAGAAGAGTAATCACAGCAATCCTCTAATAGTTAAGCTCCCAGTTTGTTTTCTGAGCACATTCAATGCAAAAATATTTACTTGTCTTTCTAGCTACATTAACACTCAAAAGATCTGAGAAGCACTGTATATATGAACCTTTTGGACAAGGGGTTATACTGGTTGCTTGATTTGAGAAAAATTTATATTGACTATTTTGTCCTGTGTGTGTCCTTTTCAGCAGTACTGTGAAGATTTATTAGTTTCTATCCAGTGCTTTTTCACTTTGTACAGTATGTTTTCTGGTCTGTAGAGTTTTGTGTCTTTGGTTATACTAACAGAAATTACCAACATCTTTCTGGGATGATGACATGTTAATGCCACTGGTCCAGGTATGGAGCATAACGTTTTGCACATGTTATGTTTATTTTGGTCTCTAGCAAGAGGTAATCCCTGTAACTGAACAACAGAAAGAATTAAAGGATTTGAAATTGTTTATAAGAACAAATGGAATTAATTGGTGCCTATAAAGCTGGTATGTGTGTGTGTTTCATATACATCATCAGAAGGATTTTTAAACAGAATAGTGGCTCAGCCATCAGTTTTTAGATGCCACCAAAATCAACTCTGAATCAAAACTCCACGAGGGATTTGGGTTTGCTATAAAATAAATATTTGCTAATAGGGTAATCTACTACACAGTAGAGCATGTCTTTAAACCCGCCAGCCTTGGGGAGTATCTATGCATGGATACAAGTATAACGCAGGAGTATTGTCTGTGAGATAAATCAAGAAATTTCACATGCCAGCATCTGGAATTATTTCTCGTGACTCACTTTACTTAGGTGTGTCTATTTTAAGAAAAAAGAAAAAAATATATTATCTTGATTGATCATAAAATCATTTAAGCTTAATGAGTTCTTTTTAAAGAACATCTTGCTAAAATATTGTCTACAAAAGCTTTTAAACACCTTACAGTGCAGAAAATCTTATTGGAATATCTATTAATGTTTATTTTTTAAAAGCATTTTTAAAAGGACTTTAAGATTGCAAGTGAGTTCCTGCACTTCACATAAGATATATTTTAAGTCAGCAAAGTTCCTGTAGTTTTATCACCATTTATGAAACCAGAAGCTAAGAAACCCTATACCCTGCAAGCTAAAAAAAGAAAAGTAAGCAAAAATATAAACTCCCATGGCTTTTAATACTTCTTATATCTGAATTACTATTCCAAGAAAAAGAGAACAACCCAGATAGTTGCTGTTAGCTTTTACAACTCAGTGCAAAAATTGTAGAGTCAAGTAACTTTTCAAACTGACTTACTTTTTTCAAAGTGGCTGAGGGTTGAGAATCATTAAACCACCTCTTTTGCAAAGTACACAGCAAACAGGTTCTTTAATCTCCTGTTTGGAAAGAAGATTATTTAATTCAGTTGTGGTTTCTGTGGAATTTTAAGTGCAATAAAAAAAATGAAGAACCATTTGTTTGGATGCACGGGGTATCATATATATTCCTGCAATTCTTATTTGTTCTTTTTCACTTTAAAAGCACTGAGAGATTTTTGTGGGTGGAGCTGCTAAGAAAGGGAAAGGAAGGTCAGAAGGAAGTACTGAAATGATAGACCCAGCAAAGCAAAGAACTTCTGTCAGAACATCTCAAGGCGATTTACTGATCAGGCTTTATAGAAAGTCGACCTGAATCACAAGGAAACAGCTTTAGTTTCCCAAGGTCACCAAGCACAGCGGGAAAAGTACAAACAATAATTTCAATTTTTTTCTACTTGGAGTTGCCACATAATTACAAGCAATACTGAAATTCTCCGGTACAATTGCACACTTGACATTTAAAATATATCAGAGTTATAAATTTTGTGTCATAAATAGGAAAAGTGTGACACTGCTACTACCGATTAATAGTTACAGGCGTAGGAATGTGGGGGAAGAAGGGAAAAATCACATGTGCTGAAAGATGTTGAAAATCAGAACTTTAGGAAGCCATTCACGAGAAACCAGTGCTGCTAGGAAGAGACTTTATCTAAGTGTTCTAGATAGTTTAAGGTTATTCAAGAACTGAAGAAATAAATGTCCAGAAAAGGACGCTAGAGAATACAATGGGCCCAAGACAAGAATGAGGTCCAGATACAGGAGGTTGAAATGTGATCTCTCCCCAACATCCAAGTGAAGATGAAAGTTTTAAAGCAGCTACTTACAATGCTTTCTCGGGCATTGCTGCACAGACCGTGGTCTAATCAGCAGTCTAGTGTCTCACACCAGGCTATTATTTTTTTCTAGTCTGTCATTAAAGCAATTGGTTTTGAAACCTCTTATCTGCTCCCTGATCAAATGACTGATTCTGACAGATTCTGAATCTGATTTCTCTCCTCCCACAAAAGGAAAAAAGAGGATTAATCCACAAAGCCTCTATTTATAGTAATAATAATTCTCTGATTACATCATAAGGAGTATCTGGTAGAGACTCTCTAAATGAAAGGAGGGTGAATGTAGATATTTCAGGGGAGGGGCAAGCCCTGCAAAGTGATTAGGTGGAGTCTGATCCAAGATCACCGCAATGTAGCAATGCTATTTAGGACACACTGAATCTAAAACCAAGAGATTCAGGAGCAATATTCTAGATGGAAATTTACATAACATGTAGGGTGTGTCAAGGGGAAGAAAGAGAAATTAATTTAATTCCATTTGCTGATGTGGCTGTAGCACAACTATTTTTAGGTATAATCCAAACAGTGCATATCTTCTCCATTTTGATTAGTAGAAAATTGGCAGAGAGTCAAAAGAATTAGTATTTCTCAGCACATTATGCCAGAAATGTACAAATAAAACTACATTATCTGTGCCAATGTGCTTAAATTTAAAGTTATTGTGAAGGTTTTAATTTTTTCCCTTCAAAAGAATGAAAAGGTCTAGCTTTGTCAAAGACATTTAAAAGCAAATGAGTCTCTTACAACTAGCAGCAAAAATTATAGAATAATTTTTCTTTAGACCTTTCCTTAGAAGCTCTTACTATAAAACTTAAATGTCAGTATTACATGGATACTTTCGGCGCCTAATTTCTGCCTGGAAATTTTACATGTCGTCAGAGGCAGTCAGCACATTCAACCAAATGTGAAATTAAAATAAGCTAGGAAAATATGCTCAACAAGGAAAGGTTTCACAATGGTCACATAGAAGTTAATTCCACTTCCAAAGAAAGCAGAGGCTAAAAAATAAACTGTATTGCAAAATTTTATACTGACAAGTTTACCACAGGTCCAAGCTACAAGCTATAGTGTGTTCATATTTCTACATGGGAAGCAAAATTTATATATCCTGGAAATTTTGATTACGTCACAGTAGAGGACTTTATAATGCTCAGCCTAATTTCCAAAGAATAGCAACTCAATAAATCATGATTACATTTTAGTTTACTGCTTTGATTTTATGTTTATGCCTTTGACTCTCTGACACACACAAACCCCCAGAAAAGGGCGACTGCATACTCTCTGCCATTTCTGTGTTTACTATTTCACCAGGATATGCAGCATTGGCAACTTTCTCTCCCCACTACCATAGTTTTCAACACTGGCAGACTGCCTTCCGCATTTCCTATCACAAATCAATGGCTGTCTTCCTCAAAAAATAAGAAGGAAGTTTTCATGGGTGTTTGGAATCACTGACATGGTCTATTCCTGAATCCTTGTAATCCCCAGTTGTAGAATACAGATCACACAAAAGTCTTTTTCTATTTCCCACCAATACATGTAAACTGTTCCCAACATGATAGTGATTTCCTCTAATTCACTAAAGAAATTAAACCTATCTACAAAGCAGTTGAATTATACACATTTAAAAAACAGTAATAAAGATATTCATGATTTTGAAACCTGAAGTTGATGGGTCTGTAACATGCTTTTAGATGGGAATATTTCTTTTTATTTTAATATGAAGACTTATCTAAACAGAGTAAGTAAAATTATCAGTGAACCAGAAAGAGAAGCAATAACCTGGTAATCCAGTGTTCTTCAGATAAAACTAAAGACACTAAGTCTATTAGGTTAAAATAAAGAGGAGATAAAACTCACAACAAAATGTATCTTACATACACAGAGGGAAACAATATTGGAAATGGACTTTGGGTCAAAGAACATTATTATAACATTTCATCCTGAGACTGATTCTACATTCTCCAAAATAAGTTTCAGTATTTTTCTTTGTTATTGGTCTTTGTCAACCTGGTCCTCTACCCACCTTTTTCTTCTTTCTGCTGAGAAAGGGGTTAAACTTGGGGGCAATCTTTGTGGAAAGAGCTGCTGTTCCTGTCACCTCCTGCTAGACTCTGCTGCACAGGCTACATTAACCTTTCTCAGAAGACTGTCACCTGGGCTTCAGGATATGCCATTGTGAAAAGGGTTGATCCGTCCTGACTTTCCTGAGAAGAGGACTCTCTATTCCTGTTAAAGGTCATTGTGAAGACAGACTTTATATTCTTCATTTGGTATTTTCACTGTATGATTGTAAAATGAAAAACTGTTTAAGAATATAAATATTATATGACTTATTTTGAAGAATGTACAATTAACCTCAGGATGGAATTTCACTGCACTTTCCTTACACACTAATCAGATAAAAACATTTTGTTCATTTTGTATTGTAATTTGTTAAGAAATGAAATGATTTCACATTTGCTTTTTTTTTTACCTTGACCTACGCACCCACCCAAAACTTCTGCTTAAGTCATTGACTGAATCACACAAGAGAAATATTTACTGCAGAAGCCCTTTGATAAATTTTTGCTTAGACATTTTTTTTTTACAATTCTAAATAATCATTACAGAATCTGCACATATAGATCAACTGTAGGCAGTGGTTTTCAATTGGAAAACAAAAGTAAACTGTGGAATCCACTTACCACATTCCATTTAGCTGACTGTTCAGTGAGGGTCTCCTCTCCTGTTTTGCTGAGCAAAGTTGCAACTGGGTTACCTGGCTCCGTCACTTTTTTCCCCAGTAGATACAATCTCAAATGTCACTTCACAAGTCAAGTGCAGCAGATGGGATCTTGAAAAGCGCCTACAAGTAGTCTGGAATACCTTGAATCCGGCTGTGAAAATTCAGGGCAAATCTGCTGCTCTCAGTAGGTGAACGCCATATTTGGTTTAGAGGCATTTTGCGATGTTATTGAGTCATTAAAAGCTATTAAAAGAGGTCTGCGAGAAATGCAGCCTAATGAAAAGACAAACCATCTTTCTCATTGTCACTGACACTTTACAGACACAAGGGTACGTAATCTGGATTGTGCTTCATTGGTATTTATTGCACATGGACCAATTCCTCACACAGTAGTTGGTTGCACCAGAGTAAAAAATACTTGGTAAAACATACAAGAGGAAATAGAATTTACACGCAAGTGCTAAACTTTACCAGCAGATTCACATGGGCACTCGGACATAAAAAAAATAATAAAAAATTCATAAGATAATCATATTTATAATATGGATACAGTACCATGATAAAAGAGTATAAAAAGGTATTTCCCCAATAAATCATTAGCTCAATAATGTAACAGACGACAAAAGCTGAGTCTGAATTTTATTTTAGTTTTTAAGATCTGCCCCCTTCCCATCCCTTTAAAAATATTTAATTTCTTTTTGTGCAAGTAATATCTGTGGACTTTACAATTCCTAACACTGTGCAAAAATGTCATTTGGAACCACTCCTGTCTAGTGTGTTTTGTTTTTTGTTTTTAAGCACATGTGCAGTTATCTGAACTGTTTCCTTACTTTTTTATTTCCCTGTCCTGTCTTCAGTTGACAGAGTCACGTGTCCCAGAGAGGCTCAGCGCCTGGTCCTTCCGACTAATATTGATACATAAATAAGCTGTTTAATATAAACAAGTCTTTCTATCTTGCTGTGCAATATGCACAGAGTGAGGTAGAAAACCTTCAGCAGGACCACCGAGGCGCGCAGGGGCAGGAGTTTGCCCTACAGAAGGAAAAGCAAGGCGAAGCTTGTTCTAAGAATAGCTTAAAAGTTCTTGAAACTAGATTGTTTTGCATCCATCCTTTCCCTTTGCTTTAAGAACAGAAGAAATCATTACTCAGGAATTAAAATGCAATTTGTCTGGAAAGCAAAAAGAAACCTGTCCTGATAAATCGCCGCCTCTGCACTCCCACCCCCATTTTCCTATTCCTGTTCCCGGGATGGGATGGAAGCCAAACCGATAGACTTATCTCCCTCTCCCGACCCACCTAGTTCCCACTTGGGTCCTCGCAGAAAGTGTCAAAACCCACCTGAGGAAAATCTAAAGATGCATCATACGGCACACACAAAAATAGGGGCCGAACCACAAACAGAAAAGAACCCAACAAAAATCAGCAAGCCACTCTCCCAACCCCTCCTCGAACTTTCCTGGTTGTGCACCGGTCCGTGGCTTTTCTGTTTGCCTTGGATGATTCAGACGACGTCCGCGGGCTCTGAGTTCACCTGCTTTCTTTCCGTCTCGAGTAAACACAGCTCTCTTCTTTCCCCACCCCGGGAAGCCATTCAGGGTCGCCCAGAGGGATGCAGAGTCCGCGTCCAGGCGGGGGCGGTGGGGACAGGGGGCGCTCGGCCACCGCGCCCCGAGCGGGTCCCTTACACCTTGGACTCCGAAGCGAAGCCCGCGCGGCCCGGCTCGTCCAGGCTCCAGTCGCTGTCCGCGGGCGCCGCCCCGCCGTTGCAGCCGGCCCAGGGCTCCAGCAGGCGCGCGGGCGGCGCGGCCCCGACGACGTCTTCGTCCTCGTCCGAGGCGGCCCCGGGCGACGGCGGCGGCCCGGAGCGCGCCAGGCAGCCCGAGGCGCGCGGGCGGCTTCCGGGGGCGGAGTGGCGCCCGCGGGCCGCCCGGCGCGCGCAGCAGAGCAGGCGCTGGAAGGCCTTGCGGAAGTCGGGGCTGCGGCAGTAGATGATGGGGTTGAAGGCCGAGTTGGCGTAGCCCAGCCAGTTGAAGAAGACGAAGAGGCGGTCGGGCACCAGGTCGCGGTGGAAGGCCTTGACCACGTTGGCCAGGAAGAAGGGCAGCCAGCAGAGCGTAAACACGCCCATGATGATGCCCAGCGTCTTCAGCGCCTTCTGCTCGCGCAGGGCCACGAGGCGCGAGGGCCGCCGCTTGCTGGTGCGCCCGTTGGCCAGCGGGTCGGTGGCGGCGCGCGGGGACCCGGGCGAGGGCGAGGGCGCGGGCGAGGGCGGCCTCCCTGGGCCGCCGAGGAAGCGGCGCTCGCAGCTGTCGATCTTCTTCACTTGCTTCTGGGCCTCGCGGAAGACCCGCAGGTACACGAAAGCCATGATGCACAGGGGCACATAGAAGGAGACGACGGACGAGGCGATAGCGTAGGCCCGGTTGGTGACGAAATCGCAGCACTTGGGATCGTTGTAGCAGCGGCGCGCCTCGTCGCCCTCAGCCCGCCACCAGTGCATGAGAATGGGCAGGAAGGACACCAGGGCCGAGATGGCCCACACGGTGCACACGAGGACCCGCGCTCGCGCGCGCGTCAACAGGCTCTGGTAGCGGAAAGGCGAGGTGATGGCGAGGTAGCGGTCCAGGGCGATGACACATAGGGTCTCAATGCTGGCCGTCACGCACAGCACGTCCACTGAGGTCCAGAGCTCGCAGAAGAAGGAGCCGTACTCCCAGCGACCCCACACCACTATGGTGGCCCCGAACGGCACCACGAGGAGCCCCATGACCAGGTCAGCGCTGGCCAGGGACATGATGAAGAGGTTGGTGAGCGTCTGCAGTCTCGGCGTCTTGGCGATGGCCACGATCACCAGCACGTTGCCCGCCACGATGAGCAGCACGATGAGGGCCATCAGCAGGCCCATGCCGGCCGTCCACTGTGGCGACAGCGGCTCGGAACCCTCGCTGGTCGGGGGCAGCAGGGAGGCGGGCGGCGAGGCGGGCACCAGCAGCCGCGCCGCAGTGGCCGCGCCGTCGGGAAGCGGCGCGGTGGACGACAGGTTGCAGGGCTCGGAGGCGCCCAGGGCGAGCACCCCCGCGCCCATGCCTAGCTGCGGAGGCCGGGGGCGGGGGGTGTGGCGGGGCTGGACCGTGGTTGGGGAACACCCCAGGAGTCGGGGTGGCCAGGCGCGCGCTGGGAGGTCGTGGCCGGGTCAGGGCAGCCACAGCGCGGGGCCGGAGGCATGGGCGCCGGGCGCCTTCCCTGCCGGAGCCAAGCGCTGTCGCCGCCGCCGCCGCCGCCGCTGTTGGAGCCGCTGCCGCTGCTGGAAGAGCCGCCGGGACCTCAGCATGTTTCTGAGCGCGCGGGCCCCGCAGCTCCGGCACCCAACACCCACCCCACCCCGCTCCCCCACACTCCCCAAGCCAACCCCCGGCTCGCGTCAGGCTCCCGCAGCCAATGGCTGTAAAGGCACGCCCCCGACCCCCCCAACTGCCCCCACACTCTCCCACCCTCAATTGAGCGGCGATGGAGAGTCCCCTAGATGATCGCGCCAGCGCTTCCTCGGCAGCGGCCGGTTGCCGCGAGCGCGCCCTTCCTGAGCCGGCTAGTTCCAGTGCGCTCTTCCCTGCGCCCCCGGCTGCGCCCTACCGTCCCTCCTGCGGGCCCTGTTCGCGCCTTCATTCCACGTTTCCTTGTGCTCATTTACCTCCTTCCCGCGCTCTGCCGGCTCCCTTCTGTGTCCCTGCGCTCCCTGCACCCCTCTCTGTGCAGTGCCCGCGTCCCTGCGGCACAGAGCGCGTGCTTCCTTTAGCGCAGAAGCGATCTCTGTGTTCCTGAAGCGCCAGAGAGCCTTGGACAGTCCGTTCGCTGGGGCTGGAGGAGTTCCACTGTGAGACTGGGTCCTCAGATCAGACAGCTTAGCAGAGTGTGTGCAAAACCCTTGCCTAACCTGGTTCCTGACAGCTTGGGGAACTGGGGAATCGGAGGTGGATATTAGAAGTTAAAAGGAAACTTTCCAGCGGAGCGGGCTGCTGGAGCAAACCGCGAATCTGTCAAGGGATACTCGGCCTGCCAGGGCCTCTGTTGAACCTCAAGGGAACGCAGGAAGGGAAGGCTTGCGCCAGTATCAGCTAGCGCAGGGGACCAGTACGCGCGCGCGTACACACACACACACACACCCCACGCCCCAACCCCAGCCCCAGCCCCAGCCCCATCTAATGTGTGTATGACTTAATAGTGTCTTCCAAGTATGAAAAGGAGGCATGCATGTTAACGTCTGGAGTAAATAACAGAACTCGTTTGCTGGCATTTTAGACTTTTCTCATTTGGCACTAACACCTGTATTTTGTGTTTTGTTATTCATATGATTTTGTAATGTGAGCTGGGTTAATACACACAAAAAGCTACTATCATTTCTGGTTGACCTAATGCAACTGAGATTTCAAATTTCTTGGGTCTGTGTGGTTGTTTTTCCTTTGCTCAAGTTCCCAGATTCTCAAACTTCTGGGATTAGCTTTAAAGGGATGAGAACAGAAAAATATAAATACACAAGAGGATTAAATTTGAAAACGTTTAAAGTTATATCAGGGTTTTTTGTTTCCTTTTAAGCTGGCAGATGAATTGGTTGGAAATGAGCACATGGCAAATGGTTAACCTGGCTGTAGGTGGCTACGTGGTGGTGATGGGATGACAGGGCAGCCATCAGGGCCCCCTTCTCCAGTTTGGTCCTGGCAGTATATTCACTTACGCCTGAAAATAATGTGTGGCTAAGACCTTGAAAAGTAACTAGCTTTCTGTCAGGATAAAGGTGCAAGGTGGTGTTTTATAATGCTCACGCATCTTTTTGCATTGGAATGACAAGAACGGCATCTGGAAGGAACATCAGCAGGTGGACCAGACTCACACCCTCACCTTGCAGAGACTGACTTCCATAGCTGGCTTGGCCGGGAGCCCGAAGTAATGCTTCCTAAGTTTACAAAGTCAAGCAGTTTTAGCCACCTTGTCTTACGTCAATACAAACGTCTGAATTTGCTTTAGGCCTAAACTTGACCATTAGAGTATTACAACTGGGAAGTGATTTATTTGTTTATTCACCCTTGCCCTGGACTTACCAGCCTACTTCTGCCAACTTGGGGAGGGTGAAGAGGGGGAGCCAGGAAACCGGAGATAGAGAAGAAAGAAGACCGTAACCTCAGACACTGTATCCCAGTGTCGGCCCATCTTAGTTTTCCCTTCCTGTCTCCTTTTTCCTTTCAGGCTTCTTTGGGGGTTCTGGGTAGGGTCAAGGAGCAGCCCATAAAGTAGCTGAGACCTTGGAAAGAACTGAATTGGAAGCTGCCCAGGAAAGGATTCTGAGTGCTGCAGGGCATAGGGAAGGCGGGAAGAGGTTCTCTATCTGTCAAGTAGTACTGCTGGGATGGAGTGCGCCAACCTTAAGTGCTGCCTAAGCATTGCATTTCTGTGAGTGAAAAGGCCAGAAGGGCCTAAAATGAGCTGCCAATAATTTTATCATAACATTATGTGCACAGTGGGCAATGGAGCCATGATGCTGGCCTTGGGACAATTCTCCTGCTCCTTCAGAGATATATCAAGTATCTGAATTTCTGTGGAATAAGTATATTACATTGTAAATGTTCCAAATGAGAAGGGTTTTCTAACAGGAGCACCTACCTAAGTCCACAGGCTGAAAGGGATCCCAGAAATTCTTGGGGCTTTCCTTCAGTGGTCCTGACACACCTCTCCCCGCCCCAAAAAACAAGCAAAAGACCGAATAAGAAGCTTGGACTCCTCAACTGGAGTTAAGTCTCTGATAAAATAAAATGTTCTCAGTTCTCCTTTAATTCCTACACTTCATGGGGCCTTACTGTTTGTTGTTCCATTTTTTAGCTGATACTTTTTATACTTAGATAAGGATACAAGATCAAGATCATGAAAAAAGGTTCAACCTGTCCACGGCTTTCATCTGTTTTCTGTTGCCATAACAGAATACTTCAGGTCATACAGGAAGAAGTTGATTTTGGCTCACTGTTCTGAAGGTCAAGATGTTCAAGATCAGGCTGCCACATCTGGTGAGGGCCTCACAATATATCACAGTGTGATAGATGGCATCACAGGGCCAGAGCTTGTGCAGAAAAGGGAGAGCATGAGCGGAGGGCAACCTTGTCATATAACAATCCCTTCTCGAGATGACTGACTTGCTCTGTGGTAACTACATTAATCCCTTCATGACAGCAGAACTAGTATGACCCCAGTTGTCTCTTAAAGATCCCACTGCCTCCCAGTACCTATGACTTTGGCAATTAAAACTCAACGTGAGTTTTGGCGGGTAAAACCAGGTTCAGACATAGCATTAACTTACATAGGTTTTTAGTGCCAGAAAGTTCAAACTTCGTTTCCTCATTCCCTGCTGGTTGCCTTGCATGTAAACCCATTCTTAGGGATCTGTAGGTCTGATAAAACTTTAGGAAATAACAGAAAGCTCTGACAAGAGTATTAACTGCACACTTGAGAGGTTCCTACAGCCAGTTCCCACAGCCTTGCCAGCACCTTCTCCTACTAGAGCTCTTCACGAATCCTGCCAAAGCTCTAAGTTTGGTATTCTTTCACCTTTTTGGATGTGCACTCTTTTCTTTGTTTGTGTGTGTTCTTTGCATTAAGAATCTTCTCCTCCATCTCCCTGGATTCAGCCTAATCTGGATTCAGACCTGATTGAGGTCTTATTTCTCTTACCATCTTACCAGCTCACTGCTTCTGAAACGTTCCCCTCCCCCTCACCTGTAGTAGTTTCTCACTAATGTACTTCCAGGGGCAACAGCAATCGATTGCCCTTGATAGCTCTTATATTATTTAATTTTTAGATGCTTTTTTCTGCTATAATCTCTTATGGATTATACACTCACAGAGAGTAAGGACTAAAACATTTTTTATATCTTCCATATTTACTGTAATTACTTGATATTAATATTTAGTATTTAGCCTTCATTCATAAATATGTGATATTTAACTTATTAATAGTCTCATTTTTACACATATGAGAGATAATGAAGTGTTTGGGGATTTTTACTCATGCTTATAATTCACAAAATAATCCATATTTCTATAGCCTGGTCAATATTTTCATAGAAGCATTTCAACATACATTATAAATACAGTGTAAACTTGTGAGATGCATAAATTTATGTCATATGTCTTCAGCAATAAAGTAGAATACAAGTAAGAGATTTTCCAAAGGGGCCATGCAAGTCCTTATCAATAAAAACACTATATACTTTTCACAAATGACCAAGGTAAATGACTTTTTCCTTAGCCTTCCTTCAAGAAACTACATAAGCAGCCATTTTTTCCTTGGGAGAGTTGCTGGTGCCTAGAGTAAGATTCAGGTTCTAGATAAAATTGAGTATATGCAGAGCAGTGATGAATAGACATCTAACCAAGCCATAGTCACAAGCCATGAAGTTGGCAATGCATTTTCATTCTTGAGTTTGCTTTGCTAGAAAATGAGTTAAAAATAAAAGTAGCCTAACTGGAAAACTGCTAGGAGGTAGGCCAAAGGAGACCTGAGACTAATTTCCCAGAAAAAAAACCAAAAAACAAACAAACAACAACAACAAAAAATATATATATCGACTCTTGTTTGTTAACAGTATTTGCTTTGAGGCTCATGATGGCATTAATCTATTTGAAATCAAGCTATAACAAATCAAATAATTTGTTACTCAGAGCTCAAAAGGCTGTTTCTGAGGGAGGATACACAAATTTTCATATAAAACATTACAATTGCTGTAACCGATCATTTGGTACTAACTATACCATTCATATACTGGCTGTGTAGCTACAGTTTACACAGGGACAAGCAACTCCAGACATCAGGGGTACAGCAAGCACAGAGGAAAGTGTACAGTAACCATAACAAAGTGTGGACTCATTGGAAAATTCTAAAGCATTCTCTCCCAGCCCCCTTCCTCTCTCTCTCTGCTTTCTTTTCTTCCTTGTATGCCTAACAAGTACACTGAACAATGATAGAGCCAATAATAATATTTTTCAAAATTTGGATGTATTGGAAAGTGTTCAGAACCAGGATGCAGAGATTCAGGTTTCTGTCCTGGCTTTTTCACTTTTCTATTTGACCTTCCTTAGTGGCTTTGCCTTTAAAGTGGACTTCCATTGGATCTCTCACAGAATTGTATATGAAGCAAATGAGATAATGCATGTGAAAGCTTCTTAAAAATCTCAGCATCATCTATTTTTAAAGCATCGAATACTGTCTAACCCAATCACTGTGACATTTCAACCCATGAGAGACCATAGGACTTCTTTTTATGAGACGAGTCAGTTCACTTAGATAAGCTCTTCTTGATTAGCTTGACTCCTCTCTTTCTCACATTAGATACTATTAGGACTCAGAGGGTTGATGACAGTGAGCTATTTTTAAATGCTCTTATCATTGGCAAATCATCTTTTAATTTTTTAATGCCCTGCCTTAGAATGTACCTTATCCTTTTAAAAAATATTTGCTTATGTGAGTCTCTGAAATAAACTCCTTCTACAGTATTTCAGTATTAGCAGCAGAAAAAGGATTTTTTTTTTCCCACCAAGCCAACTATCTAATACCATGACTGGTTAGTTAAATAGTGTGAGGTAGAAGGATGGCAATGCAATGCAAAATCTAAACTGACTTCCAAAAGTTCTGTTCTCATTCAGTTGTGCAATTAATAAAAATTGATCAGCCAAAATCTTATCTTAAAGGGTAAGTGTCCAACCCTTTGGCTTACCTGGGTTGCATTGACTGAAAAGGAGTAGTCTTTGAGCTGCATATAAAATATATAACATAGTTAATATGTGAAGCAATTTCCTTCACTTTAAAATATTTTTATAACATTAAAAAAGTAGGTAGTATAAATATAAAAGTCTTGGGATATTTGACCATGTTTTTGTGAAACTAATGCATCATTGTGTTTTGATGGAAGCGATGGCAATTCTTAGTGAGTTCTTAAGATGCATTTCAGAAATTTTGATCTAATTTTACCTTTTTTGTGCTTCATCCTTAAAAATAGTTATCCACAAATGTACATTCTGCCAAAAATGATGTGGCTAAGGTGTGGCTGGGAAGGGAGGGATATTTTTGTCTGGGAAGACTGGTCTTATAAAAGTCTTGTAAAGAGACATGGCCAAAGTTTGATTGGAGCAGAGCATCTGATAGCAACTCTCTATTTGAAAAACAAATAAACAACCACTTATTTTTCTAGTGTATTGATGGTATATATGTAATTATAACAACATCACAATCAAAAACACATTTTTTTTGTATTTCCTGTATCACAGCTGTGAAAAAACTAAACTGATTAAATTATTTTATAAAATAGCACAGGCCCAAGTTTAGTAAATAAACAGGCTCACATGTCTGCTTAATAATAATTAACACTTGTTTTTATGGACACATATTTGTTTACATAGACTGTGATGCCATTATTAGTAATCACTGTGTTTCATTCACCAAGTCACATGAGGTGCATAACATCTGATACACAAAGATTTCAGTTCTGTTGCGTGTGGCAGGCAACAGGAGGTGGAGGTGACATTATATACGAGTTTCCCTATGCAGCATCCTCTTGTCACCTAGAGTCTATGCTCGACACCACACAGTGCTAAAAATCATATAAAAGTTTATGATCAGGTGGGGCTGCCTTACCAGTTGTCCAGATCTGTGGGACTGGACTCTCCTCCTGCCTTAGTATTAGTGGCCATAAGAATATCATCCCTATGTGTGATAGGGATTTTGGCTAAGAGTTGTGCTCAGTCTTCCCAGGTCCAGAGCTTGTGATAACAAACTAAATTTACTAAAAACCTAGGTTTTATTTTAACAGTCTTTGTGTGTACCAGATAAAACAATTGTGTTGTAAGAAGCTGTGGAGTTGATACTAACAAGAGTCCCCAAGCCTTTTTCTTGTTAAGTTTCTCAAACACAGAGATGATATCTTTTCAATGTTTTACCTCCCATTTGTCTTGGATATTGTATTAGGTACTTAATAAATTCCTGCGCGGAGTAGAGGAACCCTTAAAATGAAATGTTCACTACATTCTCTATAATAAAAGAAGACATTGTGCTTTCCAGTCAGCCATGGAAAATGCCATCTGAGTGTCTCACTGAAGGGGTTTACCCAGAGGAGCCAGAGGGAGACATTGTAATCTGCTTTGGCTCAGGGCGACACAGCAAATCATTTGCCCTCCCTACCTACTCTGAAGAAGTCAAACAGTTGTCTTCTTTCATATGTTTTTCTACTTCCATGTATCATATAGGTATTTTTGTAGTTGACTTAGGCATTATTTGCACGCTGTAAAAATGCTCATCCAGACCTCGTGAGTAAGGAGCAGGCTGCCAAGTTCTTTGCCTCTGAAGGGCAGAGTCTAAAAACTACTTTGGTTTTGATAACCACTGCGGTCAGTCTTATGGCTTTGAAAATAAATATCAAACCTTTGACATGACATTTATTTTCCATGATGTCTCAGCTCTGCAGCTCCTTGGATAAAACCTGTTGGAGACCTTTATGTGATGGTAGCTTTTTATTTCCAGAATATTATTCCTTAATTAAATGTTAACGGGGCAATGCCCTTCTTTGAAGACTTCTTCTAAATATAAATTACCTTTCACTGTGGTGGAAAACTTTTTTCCCCACTCTCTTCATTTTAATATGGAAAACCAAAGCATAAGGAGAGAGATGTGTAAGATTTCAAGGAAAGGGAACAAGAAGTCTTGGCTTTCTTGATGAAAAAACCTTTAATTACCTGTATCCTTAAAAGATATTGGCCCATCTATTATTATTTCTCAGAATAATTCCACTGCAAGATATATTTAGGAACTTGGAGCATGTTGTGGAGTAGTTTTAAAAAGAAAATGACTCTGAACCAGTAGAGAGATTCTATCATGCAAAATGCTTATTTATATTTTTAAATTAGTTTGGATATAATACATCTGGAGAGACAATTGCACTTATCTACATGAATGAAATTCTCACTGTGAATACAGGTTAGTGTGAATTTCCAGAAGTGCTACAAGAATACTAACTCTGAAGACAAAGAACTCTAAAGAAAAGGCAAACACTTAAGTAATTTAGTTTTCAGTTTTGTCTTTAAGATTTCACAAAAAACTTAGTAAAAATTATAGCCTCAAAAGTTGCAATGACCATGGGGATTTTATTTAAGAGCCACTGGGGAGTTTGGAATGGAAAGTGAAAAAGCAAACTCTATTTTCTTTGTCATTTCCACATCCCAGTAAGTATTGTTCCAAGCCAGTTAGTAAGTACGAACTTGGAGGCTGTCTGAAAAGCCTGCAAAGCCCTGGAGAGGCACTAAGATGTTCTGGCATTGGGATGGGTGTAGTCCCAGTGTTTTTCTTATTCTGAAACTGTCTAAAGTGATAATACTGCTCTGACTTGTCAGCATTTGCACAGCCTTCCGTCCCTCTTCTGTTGCCAATCAACCACTCCACAGCAGGTGTGTTTGACATTTCTCCCGTTACTAATTAATGGGGATGATATATCCTTTCATAGCTCCATGTTCAGGAGAGTGATCTTGGTTTAAAAAATGCCCGCACATCTCTACTCCTGTGGACTGTTTTCACCAGTGCCTGTCTGGGAGACAAAAAGTTAGAATAAAAGTTTCTTACTAATCAAACTAAAAACCCACAACAAGCCCTATAAAAGAAAAAGAAATCTGTATTTTAGAACATAACCAGTCTCAATAGATGATGTTGAAAACATCCTGAGGCTACACTGTTTTGTGTTAGATTTTTTTTCAAGACAATTTCAAATAATAACATTTTGGCAAGATAACATCAATTTTAGTAATTAATTTTGACATTTACCTCCACATATATATACAACCTCCATATATAAATATAATATATATATATATATATATATATATATATATATATGTAACTAAGAAATAGGCTCTTAGCCCAGACTACTTGGGATAAAACCCAGACTCTGTCAGTCTGTAGCCAGGTGACTCAGAACAAGTTATTTGACTACCACTGGCTTTTACTTTGCCATCTGTTAAATGGGAACAATAATATCTCTTCCCTTTTGGGACATTCAATAAAACAAAGCAAGACATCTAGCGTAGTGGTGGATTCATCGTCAGGATTTAAACAATAACTTCTGTTTTACTTGCTTGCGTTAGATATGGTAACAGCAGCAGCAGCAGATTATTAACAACAGGATCGTGGCCTGGGGCAGGGAAATCTTCATTCTATATGAAACCAAGAGTTGCAGAAGGGGCAACTTCCAATCAGCAGAACATTACTAACTGAATGCATGCAATCTTTTTAAAGTGACAGGATGTAATAAAGAGTCTAATTTGGTAAATAGGTTTTTTTAAAATTTCAAAGCTAAATTTATTCCTCTGTGGTCATTTCATCTGATTAGTGCTTCTTTTGTAGAATTAGAACTTCCCAAACTAATTTTGCATCATAAAAGGTCATTCTAGAGAGTGCTATCCCATGGTATAACCATTTTCCAAATAAATGAAATAACAATGACAAAACAAAACACTGCAGGGATTTTAACAGGGAAGCTTATTTCCCAAGCTATAATTGATCCAAACCCCTTTATAAAGTTAAATGTGTAAGATCTCGAGGAGGCTAGAAAACTCTTGTGACTTGCTCTGGGTCAAGGTCGCATAGCACTGCATTATCTTCCATTCCAGGGATCTGACACTGTCATCTCCGAGAAAAAGAAGTAAATGACAACTGCAGAAAAGAGTAGTTTAACCCCTATGAGAGACTTTCAGGCTCTAACTCCTAACTGTTTTAATGTCTTGTTTGTCCGCTTTCTGTTCTTTCACAACAGATTAGGATAAGCGAATTAGGGTGAAAGAGAGAGGAGTTGGAGAGGCCATCTGGGAACTTCACATCAGAGGAGGAAGCAGGGAAAGCAGGGAGGCTGTGTCCTGGGCCCCGGTCACGGCCAAACCCATGGCACCAGGAGAAGATTAGATGGTGTCCACCAGTTCTCGGTTTGAGAATGTAGAGGCTGCATTTTACAAACATTTTCATTAAAAAATTGTGGAATGAGAATTTGGAACTTATTTTCCAGAAGACTACAGTCATCTGGAAAGTGAATTTATACAGACTCTTCATTCTCCAGTGGTGCTGGATCAATGTGGAATGAATTCATTTGCTAGAAGTCCCTATAGGAGGTGCTGGCAGAGTTGCTTCTTTCTGACAGCTGCGAAACAAGGATCCACTCCAGACCTCTGTCTTGGCTTGCATAGGACTCTTCTTTCCTTCTATATTTATCTGTCTCTGTGCTCAAACTTCTACTTTTTATAAAGAAGGACACCTGTCATATTGGATCAGGTTCCACCCTACTGATTTCATTTTAATTTGACTGCCTCTATAAAACCCTAGCTTCGGATAAGATCACATTCTGATGTGCTGGAGGTTAAGACTTTAGCATACTCTTTCATGGGGACACATTTCAATATGGTATTAATATATATAAGAGAGCTTATGTATAATTCCTAGTCATCTGTGTCTCTTATGTGCTGCATTTGTCATATCTTTTGGGAGAGAGGATAAATCTAATGACTTCTCCTATCTCACACTAAGGATAGCTTCCCAAATAAATGGTATCTAGGTCCCAGTGAACATAATTAATTTCTTATGTTCTCAGGTTGCAGTATGTCACAAAACCATGAATAGCACAAATTGATTGTTGTGACATGTTCATGGCGTGTTGGTTAAGCATTTGGGGAAAGGATAGGGCATGTCCTTCTTAGGCATGTGCTGAAGATGGGGATGAAATTCAACTATTTTTCTCATAAATTTAGTAGAAAAAATTAATTTCACTTTAATGAGTTGGATTTGAGGAGAAAAATCAGTCAGTCCAATCGGCTGATTTAACATAGACTTCTCAGCAGGTTGTTTTGACATTGCATAGACACATTCAACAGTTAGCTGAAACATGGCTGTTATTTTTCCCAAGTAAGAATTAGTATAACAGACAGCAAATAACTGGGCAGGAAAGATACACCAACCCTTTATAAATGAAGAACAAAGCTGGCCTTTGAGGCAAGACAAAAGCAGATACTCATATAGAATCCACTGAAAAGCAGGATTTTTATAACCTTGAAATCATCATTTTGATTGAGAAAGTGCTTCAGATCCTAAAATATTGACTCACAGAAGTTTGACTAAGAAATGACTCCTTTGAATATATTGAATTAGGTTTGTTATATATTCTGAAGCTCCATGGTCATCTGAGTTTTATGCATTTCTAAGCTATTTACTTAATTGTCTTTTGTTCTATCTGATTGTATACTAATGGCAAAGCTAATAAAATTTAATCTGCTCATGGCTATGAACCAAATGAACCTGACTTTTATGCCAAAGAATAAACCGCCCCCCCAAACCTCACGTGACCAAGATCAAGCACTTACACCGATGACTTGTCTTGCTGTTTGATACTAAGTATGGCTCAGGCTGTCCTGGTTCTTTCCATGGCAGGAGCTGAAGGTGCAAGCAGATGCCCATGCTTACCAAGTAGGAAAAATCCGGGAATCACGCTAGCATAGTATGCCATTCAATATGTACTGATGCCAGCTCCTCCACACAGATAGATCTGCTATCTCTGTGTTACATAAACAGCACAGATTTGGATGTATATGAATCCCTATTTTACAAAAATGTCATATCTAAGTTTTTTTTTAATGGCTTGGCTAGTTCAGTTGAACAATCTTATATAAGACAGCTCTTAAAAGCTCAAATCTGTGGGTCTGAACATTATTTAGTCATCTGTTTGTGCAACTATATTTTTAACTTAATTTATGATGAGCAAATAGTTTTTCTGAACTCTCAAGCTGTGTTTCCATACTTCAGCTTGGTTTATTTTCCTCTTGACTTCCTTCAGAACACATCACAGAGCCCTGCCTCTGGAAAATTCATAATGCACCCAGGAAGGCAAGTAGCACCCCTCAGGAAACACCCCGCCAAATGGCCAAAATTAAAGACTTTGGGTAAAAACATTGAACAATAGGTGTTCTTTCCAATGCAGTTGAATAGGAACACAGATATACACCGCACTCTCTTTCAAACTTCATGACAAAGTAGGAAATACTGTGCTTAGGGTGTCAATGACAAGATCTCGTTTAATTCTTCTTATAGACTTGCCAGATATTTTTGCTTTATAAAGGAGGAAACCAAAGCTTAGAGAAGTTGATTTACCTTGAGTTTTATGCCTAGTAAATGTCAGAAGAGGACTTCAACCCAGGTCAGTGTGACCACAAAGCCTGAGCTCTTCATGGAAAAGATGGCTTCATGTAATTTTTTCTCTTTTTGAAACTATAAATTTATTGGATCCACGTTCAGTTGACTTTAAAAATCGTAAGTGATGGCTGCACAGCTCATCATATGGATTTTTGTCTATGTTTATCTTTTGTCAGATCTTCATTTGCAAGGATGTTTTCCCTGAACACGTAAGGCCGGGTCTACTATATTCTGTCTGTTTGGCATTTCCTATCTTCTACTCTTGCCATGTTAAGTCTTCCTCTCAGTTTCCTTTGAAATCAACAACTATGCCCTTTCAATACTTTCAAGATCTTGTTCCAACTTTCTGCAAGGAAATGACTCTTACCTGGAAGCCGTGCCATCAGGAAAAACGTGGCAGAAGCTGCACTCATGCCCTGCGGCTCTGTCCTTACCCTGTTCCCTGAGACGCAAGCCAGCCTCCCATCTGGAAAGATTTTCCAGCATGGCTCATATACCAATCTCTGTCCCCTCAACTCCTTAAGATGCTGGATGGGCTCATCGAAAGATTCTCTTAGAGGCCGCTGCTTGGTTTGAGGAGGAAGGAGAGAGCCACAGAGCTTCTACAACTCTGCAAAAATTGCAGGATCAATTCTCCAGCCTCTTTAAAGAACCTAAGTATGAGGCCAGGTGTTCTGTGCAGCTTTTGGGGGTCAGTGTCCAGAGTCTCTGCACAGATATTCTACTCCTCTGTTAAGAATGTGTGGATACCATTTAACACTCCTTGTTCTTAGCTTTGAGGTGTCCATTTGGACAGAGACATCAGAGGGTCCTTTTAAAACATCCAGTTATATACAAATTTTAGCTGAGCACACAGTTGTAATTACCAATGCTGTGGAGGAAGAGGTGGGCGGAGAGGGATGTGGCAGAAGAGCACACAGAGGAAGGAGGCGGCCAGAGACAGGCAATGCTACTGTTTAAAAGGCAGGAAGGGAAGAGTACCCACATCCACAAATGAAAAAGAAACTCCGAAGTGCAGAGATGAGATCCTGGGAGGTGAGAAGACCTGGGACAGAGTGTGGGTATGAAACAAACAGGAGAGAGTTTCAAAAAGGGAATGACATATCATACCAGAGTAATCACCTCCGAGTCCTCGGGCTGCCATAGTAAATCACCTTACTGTTTATAAATCACCTTAGCCCGAGTGATTTATAAATACTAAAATTGTATTTCTGATGGTTCTGGGGGATGGAAAGTTCATGACGCCAGCAGATTTGGTGTCTTGTAAAAGTTTTCTCTCTGCTTCAAAGATGGCCCCTTCTTCCCGCACCCTTGTTGGGCAGAAGGATGGAGAAGGGCTCCACAGGCCTCACTCACGAGGCTGCTGCTCCGTCATGACGTGGTCACCTCCAAGAGGGCTTTCTGAACTCCCGATGCCGTCACACTGGGGAGGAAGTTCCAACACATGAATGTTGGGGAGGGGGATCCCCAACATTCAGACCATTGCTTACATTTATTTGTTTGACAACTCAAGTGCTGCTTAACATCTCTAAGCTAGACTATATATTCCTGCCCTGAGCTATCCTGACTGCCGTCTTTGAAGTTTCCTCTGGTACCCTGGACTGCAAAGTTAACTTGTCCGGAACCAAGGTTTTACTCCCGGCTCCCCTGAGCTCCTCCACCTGTCTTCTCATCCTACTTAGTAAACAGCATGGCTCTCTACCCAGGATACTCGGGAAGGGATGCTGACCATTCTCTCCCCCTCCAGCCCAGGGCAGCAGATAGTCTCACCTTCTCCGCTGCCGCCTTATTGGGAGCCAGTGTGAGGTCCATCCTTCCCTCCTGCCCCGAGAGCTCCTTCTCCACTCTGTAGCCGAAGCCATTTGTTACAACGGGGATCACTCAAGTCCCCTTCGACCTTCCACACCATAATTTCACACTGCAATCAGAATTTCATCCAAGATAATTTCGGCGAGGCAGGGTCCGGCTCCGGTTTCCCTTATCCTTCTCCCTTGATTTGGATGTTTTGTCTCACTGGTCATGTTTGGATTTTATAAAATGTATTTATTTTATGGCCAGATAATAATTGCACAACTCTGCAGATACGGCGCCATGTTTCAGTATTTATACATTGTGTATCGATCAGCGCCAGGCATTTTGATTACCCATCATATGAAATATTTATCATTTCTTTGAGCTAAACATTCAAAATCCTCTCTTGTGGCTAGTTTGAATTGTAAAACATTATTGTTAACAATAATCCCCCTTCTGTATAACAGAGCATCAGAACTCATTTTTCTATGTGGCTGTGATTTTGTATCTGCTAAAATTATCTCTCCCATAACCCCTTTCCCTTCTCCTGCCCAGCCTCTGAGAGCCAATATTTTTCTCTCTATTTCTATGAGCCCAGATTTTTATATATTTCATACAATGAGTAAAATCATGCAATATTTATCTTCTTGTACCTGGCTTAGTTCAGCTAACCTTGTGATAACCATCCATGCTGCTACAAAGGAAAGAATTTGATTTTTTTTTTTTTTTTGCGGTACCCGGGATCAAACTCATGACCTCATGCTTGCCAGGCAGGCACTTACGCCACTGAGCTAAATCCCTGGCCCTGATCTTTATTTTTTATGGCTGAATAATATTCCATTGGCATAGGTATCATGTTTTCTTTATCCATCCATCGGTTGATAGACTCTTAGGTTGGTTCCATATCTTGGCTATTGTGAATTGTGCTGTAATAAACATGGGAGTGTAGGTGTCTCTGTGATATACATTTCATTTCCTCTTGCTTTATGCCAGTAATGAGATTGCTAGATCATAAAGTCATTCTATTTAATATTTTGGAAGAAGCTCCATACTGCTTTATATCGGGGTCATAGTAGTTCATCTTCTCACCAGTTTCGTATACACTTTCTCCGTTTCTGTATCATTCCCACCATTTGCTTTTCCCCTTTTTCCTTTTTTTATTTTAAAAATAAACAAACAAAGGATAAAAATGATACAGAATTTAAGAAAAGAAATGGGAAATTAACACTAGTTAATATATGTCATATTGTTATCTTGAAAGCAGTTGTTCAGATTCCAAGATTTAGGCTTGAAAAAAATGATCAAACAATCAGACAAAACATAAACTGTTCTTTTTGATGAACAGAGATTAGTAGTATAGTTATCTATCTCAGTCTTTCTTACTGCAATATTTATGTTTACTGTCTCCCTCTCCAATTCTCTTCCCCAATATAAGGTGCTAAAAGACAGGAACTTTTTCCATTTTATTCATGTCCAGAGCCTAGGACAGTGCCTGGCATATAAAAGGCACCTTTTTTTTTTTTCCTATCAGTGGGGAGAAAAAGTCCATATATTTCACTTGGCCTTACACAAACCCTCTTAACCCTCTGCTGCCTCATACTTCTCCTCCGACCAGCATACTTCTAGAAAGAGTCCATAATGCCTGATGTAGTTATTCATTGTTCCTTCCCTCCGTAATCTCAAACCACCCAGTGTTTGCCGTTGCTACCATTTAAAAGTACTTCCTCAGAGATAGCTAGTAACTCTGCAAAAGTCAAGCTAGTTGCAGTGTGAACTAGATCGTTTCTGTAGCACCTGACACTATTAACCCTGATCACACTCCTGAATGTTTAGCAAGTTTTCTTGTTTTGGTAAGAGACCTGAGTCAACATAGTAATCCCAGGACCCGATTGCAGTATCTCCAGATAGTGCTGGTGACCACGGGAATGGACCGGGGCTTCCCAGCCACTTTCTCCCTGTAAAGGGGCTGGCTTTTGCCACAGTCCGGAGTAGCTGGCTAGTCCAGACCAGCAGCATAAACTACCTGTGAGAAGGGCAAAGAGAGCTGTCAGGCTTACTTAGATGCCGCCTTTGTCTGAGAGGCATGCACTGCCCGCTTCCCCCTCTGCTAGCTTAGCCCCTGGGCAAGTTACTGACACCGTAAATCTTCCAGCTCTCTGTGAAGATTGAGCAGCAGCCCTGTGATTTCTCAAGGCTGTTAGGAAGGTACAATCAGGACATGCCCAGAACACTCGACCAGCAGTGGCTCCCCGCCACCTTCCCCATTAGATCTGGCATGCCAGCCCCAGCTTATGTTTCTGCACAGCTCCCTGGGTTCCCTGACAGGTTCTGCCAGCCCGCAGACCAGGTGCTATGCTTTGGCCCATGCTTCCTATGGCATTCTTGAGGGTTTTTACCTGTATTTTTTTAAAAACAAGAAACATGCATTAATGTTGTTTCTAGTGTCCACTCTCCCAAAGCTACATCTCCATAAGCTCTGTATAGGTCACTCTACCTTTGACTGGCCACCACAGTTTTTTGGGTTTTTTAAAAGCTCTCCTGGAGCTTGCAGTACTTAGCTTTGAGATATAAAGACAAGTGTATGTGGAGACACAATACAAACACATAACCAATTGTTTGGTTTTTTTTTTTTGTACCAGGGATCGAACTCATGACCTTACACTTGCAAGGCAGGCGCTTATGTCGCTGAGCTAAATCCCTGGCCACATAACCAATTGTTATAGAACTCAACATTGTAAGTAGTCTGAGAGGACAGCGTTCGTTTTTGCTCATTTGGGTATTTCCATGTTGGTGGCTGATGACTATCGGACAGTCTTCCTCGTGGGTTAAATAAATATTTGTTTAATGGAATTGTTGCCCAGGGCATGTAAGAACAATCAGGACCTCCATGCCTTGTCTCTGATGAATAGAATAAAAACAGCCCATGTAATTCATCAGATTAACTGACAAAAGGTTTGTTCTTTCGCTATCAAGAGATCATTTAGTAGCTGGCCCTGTCCATATCCAGCAGCTCAATTTGAATGAATGAATAACAGCCACAGGTCTAATGGTGACTCTGTTCATAGCTATTCTTTACCTTGTCCACCCAGGAGAGATGCTTTCCTTGGGGCATATTCCTCAAGAGCTGCCTTGCATTCCCAGCCTTCCCGGATGGTAACTGCAGAGGAATGTTTATCCCAGGCAGGAGCTGCACTTCAAGGATTGCAATCGTTCACAGTACTGCAGGTGACTTTTCAGTTTTACCTGCCTCTTATTTTGGTGGGGACAGTTTACCCATGAGGAGAGGGACACTAAGGGTTAATAAGGGAGAGCTAAGAATTATTGTTTCGTTTTAATCTTATTGGTGGGAATGGAAGGCTGAATAAGACAAATTAGGTACTTGATGTTTACTTGATCATCTGTTTGAATTTTTCATTTTCTACAGACATGAGCCAAAAATTCTTGTTGCATTTTTATGTAACATAACTATGATCATCCCTGAGCAGCCTTCTCTAAGTACCTTCTGATTGTGCAGAAGTCTGTATAAATTACATCAGTCCCTATCTAAAAGGAACCTATCATTTAAAACAATATAGAAGCCAGCAGTTCTCAATGGGGAGAAATTGTGCCTCCCTACAGGACACATGGCTGGGGGTGGAGCTCAGTGCAAGCATTTACCTAGGACATGTGAGGTCCTGAGTTTCATCTTCAGCACTGCAATCAATCAATCAATCAATCAATCCCAAACCTAAACAACAGCAGCAACCTAAACAGGGTGTGGTGTACTGCTAGGATCTACTGGGTAGATACCAAGGGTGCTGCTAGATAGCCTGATGAGCAGAGGCCCCCACAACAAAGAATTATTCGTCCTAACACGTCAGTAGTGGTTTCTCTTTTATGAGACCCGGAGTAAAAATAAAGAGGAAAATAAAAGATAGATTATAGGAAGTAGGAAGACAGATCATGCTCAAAGGGGAAGGGGGTAAAGAGACGGAGAGGGGTGGGATCGGAGATGAAGAAAAGGATTTGGGATGTGTTACGCACGTGTACCAATTCTACACAAGAAATGTAAACTTTGTGTACTGCAAACCTGTACCAAAAAAAAGGGGGGGATCAAGAGATGGGTGTATGAGAGAGGGAGAGAGGGCAAAGGGAATAAAGGGAGGAATTAAGATGTGTCACGTACCTCAGCAGCAACTCACAAGGAATGTAAACGTGGTGTACCCCACACACATACTAATAAACTAAACATTTTAAAATTATGGTTACATATACTTCAACCTAGTATTTTAATGAAGTTGAATAAAGTATTTTTCTATACTTCTTTTAAAAATGTCATTGGTGCTTAGATTAGGAAACCCTGATACAGACATATGGACTTTAATGTACAAATGGCTTTAAGATGATGAATTTAAGAAATGTGTATGCTAAATAGAAGTTTGGAGGGAATCCAGCGCCAGCAGAAAACTGACGAAGCCAGGGGGCAGAGTTATCTTTTTTCCAACATTGGATCAGGCTTTGTGAGGGAGTGATACAGAGGGTCCAAGAGATCTCTTGGGATTCCAAAGAACTTCAACTGTCCAAGAAGATGTGTTAAAATCATTCTGATTTTTGAAACCAGGATCAGTGTCTGATAAAAATAGCAGTACTTAGGAGATAATCACCACTATCTGGTGCTTCGAATTGGAAAACATGGACTTTGTTCTGTGATTATGAAATTACTTATTGAGGCCAGAAACAACTTAAAGTTCAGAGGCTTATTAATTCAAAGACCGAAAAAGAGGAACCATTCAACCAGCTCAAAGAAATCATTGCATCATTTCCTTGTGTGTGGTTCAGGTTAAAAATAACCTCCTAATCCTTGTCAAGAGTTGAGTGTCCCGTCAAAGAGAATTAGGAAATTACCGCAGAGCCAGGTTATAGGGTGAAGGAGAGAACGAGCAATTCATCAAGGAACAAATGGCTGCTGGATTTTAGGATTAAGATTTCTGAATGACTGGAGAGAATGTGGGGCTAAGGGAATCAGGATGGAGACGGGAAAAAGGCCAGGAGGGTGCTGAGTGAGAGTCTATGGGATTGTGAATCGGAGGAGGAGGGGCACCGAGCCCAGCAGTGCACTTACCCATGGGCCTGGCAGTGCTGGGCAACTGGGTGCTCTTTTGTGCTCGGTCTTGGCAGCCTGCCTGGGCCTTCTGTCCTCACAGACACAGGGTGTAAACCTGAAGCTCTGTGCCCAGTGGGCCATGAAATGACCTGAGGCTGAGCCCCCCAAGCCATATTAGCACCTCAACATCACAACCACAACACACCAGGGACAAGAATACTTTCTCTTCAGGGCCACAACTGCACACATTAGAAAACAGTGGAGAGAGACACCATATGCCAGGCAAAGGTGGCTTTTTGACCTTCAGAGTAGCTATAGATTCCAGCCAGCTGGCAGCCTCCACGGATTTGCCACTGTGTTAAAAACCCCATAAAGCAAAAACCAAACAGAGGGCCTGTGACTGTGCCCTGCATTCTCATTCCAGACCCTCAAACACTGGCAAACCTGACTAAGTGTTGTGACATCCAAGCCACTGTCCCAGTTTTGTACAATTTCGTTTTGTGGTTTCCTTGCAATTTGGGACAAAATTTATTGCTCTGGAAACAATCAATTAGATCTGTACTACTCAATCATCTTAGAATTCTTGTGAGTGTGATATTGTAGAAACCAGCATTCCAATGTTTAGGATGATGATGATTTTTTTTTTTTTGAGGCTACATTGTACTAAAGTTGAGGAAAGTCTACACATCTGACCTTGGTTTTCTTTTGTTTGTTTTGACTAAAAGCCACAGTCATTCTGAGCATAACTTCAGTACTTGAAGTTTCAATACATGAGCGGTACCGCAGTGTTCTGTGTGATATGCAAGAGAAATGTGTTTTCCTTAGCACAATGTAACTTCTGAGGTAGAGAGGAAAGAACACTGACTGGACTTCAGTTTAGACCCTAACTCGCCAGTTGCTAGTGACATGTCCTTGAATAGTCAGTCTCTTCATTCATTCTGTCAGAAGAGTGGAAATATTATTCCTCACTTTCTGTAACTGTAATGTGAAAAGAGTGAACTAATGTCTGCTATTTGGTGGGTGCTTAATAAATCATATTAATTATCTATTATCATAAATGTTTTGTATTAGAAAAATAGATTTTCTAAGAGACAACTTTCGTCAGTTATTATATGAAATTATGTAACATGCCACAAACCATACAGCTACTTAGAGTCATTTGAACAAAACAGACACATTTATCATTAGCAAAATGATCAAAAAACTCCTGTGAAGACGCCACCATGTAGAGTTAAAACATCCTCACATGCTTGTGTATTCTGTAAGCAGTGGGAGATTCAAGATAGGTGTGCCTACATCAGTGTAAGTACCTTGTTAGGAAAACGAGCTACAAATGGTATGACATCATTTGGCTTGAAGGACGATTGAGATTGGGTCAGCAGAAGTATGCAGTAGCTCAAGGGAAATACTGGGAGTCCAGCCAGTAACTTCTGACCTACAGACAGAGAAGAAACTCTGGGAACTGAAAGGTCTCTTATCACATTTTGATTCAAAAAATAAAATCTACACTCTAGATCCAGAACCTATAAATGGAATGAGATACAGGAAAAGTAGTTTTCAGGTGATATATAGCACATTTGGCAAAGAACTTTCCACATGTGGCATGTAGAAGCAAGAAACTCTTTCTCTGAGTATTCTTTCCAGATTTATCATCAAAACAGATGGATGATAGGAACTTAATGATAATGTCGTGTACTAATATAACAATCATAATGTCAGGGCACCTTGATATACAAGAGCTTGAAAATGGGAGAATTATTGACTGGTTGGTCTGTTTCTCCATCCATCCATCCATCCACTCATCCTCCTATTCACTTATTCACTCACCCATTCATCAATGTCTTTCCACCCACTCATTCATCCATCCATTAGTTCATCAACGTTAATTAAATGTACACCCTCTACCGGGCCCTCAGATGAAGGTCAAAGCTATATAGACAGAAGGGTTCAATCCTACTCTCCAAGGATCTTACGAAAGAGCAGGGAAGATAGTCAAAAATGAAAAAAAAAATCACAATTCTTTGAGTTACACATGGGTTGGGCATACAGCAGACACTTAAAAAACAGTGCACAAAACAATAAAGTAACTCACAGGTATACGGCGAGAGATGCCATTTGTATAGTTGCACTCACTTTTACTTTGAGGGGAAGGGAGTGGGAGCCTGGTTTTTGGCATGTTAGGGAAAACAACTGCACCACCACGTAGGTGGCTGTTGCCTCTTTCTAGCTCATGTTCATCATCTCCAGAAGAAACGACCTCTGTGCCTCGGAGTCTTTAATGGAGCCAGTTCTCCCCTGTAGGCTGTCTTCACTTCAAGTGAGGGAGGGTTATTTACTGCATGCCTCTTCGCTGACGATCCCTGTGGAGGGAATGTAAGAATCATATTCACTTGCAGCCGCTGAGTGGGCTGGAAGAAAGCCATCTGTGTGTCTCCTCCCTTTATCTAACACATGGGGAAGGGTAGAGTGTATTTTTAAAAGAAATATTCAAAAAAAGTCTTTAAAAAAGTACCACAAGTGCAATTCCCAGTTTGATATCAAATTGCTATTTATTGTTCATTTTACTTCATATTTTGCATCTTGCGCCAAGGATTTAGTCCTGAATACTTTGACTTTTTGGAGTTGGAATTATAAACCACTTTGTAAACTCTAGTGCTATTTTTTTAAAAAACAAACAACCAAAAGATGGAATGCAGTGTCTTATCCATTTTAAACATTGGCAAAACTGAAATTGGGTTTCATATTATTGTGAGTTATAATAACTTTCACCTACTTGGATTTGATTTGGGAGTTTGACATGAACTGATGAGGGCTGGGAGACTATTAGACTCACACCCCTGTCCCTGATCTTCATTTGGATCAGAGAGGTTCGGGAGGAGTGAGATTTGAAAGTAATCACTGTAAAACACATCATCATTAATCAAATCACTGAGCCCATGGTGTACAGGGTGTTCCATTCCATTCCAGGCTTGTGGGAATCATCCCATCAATTCTCATTTGGCCATTGTCTTTGAGGGTAGACAAAGAATCAATCAAATCAACAAGTATTTATCTAAAGCTTGCTGCACACTTAGCATAGTTCTAGGGTGCTATTTGGAAGGGGAAGTGGGAGAGGGTGGAAGTCGTCTAAGACACATTCTTCTTTATATGAACAAGTAAGGGGGAGGATGGCCTTTGTTGCCTTTAAATACTACCTGTCCACCTTGATGGTTACCTTTGAAAGGCTCCATGATTTTCGGCTACAGCGTTGGCAATATTATAACTGCTTTGCATTTACAAAGTGAAATGAGTTATTTGGGGGAGAAAAAGCTCACAAATTTATTGTACCAGCTGGGTGTTTTCTCTTTACAATTGCTGATTGATTTTGACAGCATAGCAAGGACTCTACATCCTGATCTGAGGAACGTAACAGTGTATGTAGACAGGACTTTGTGGGAATTATTTCCTCCGTGGCATCTCCATGGCTGAGTGGGTGAGCAAAGGACAGGCCAGGCCACGCTTGCCGCGTGGGATGGTGCCTCCTCTTTAGGCTCAGGAAGCCGACAAGGAGGCAGATAGACAGACTCGGGTGTTCTGTCCATGTTCCTGGGAGAGGAAGTGCCAACGTTACATAATAGTCCAAATTTATGAGAAGTCCAGACTCTTCCTATAAATAAAGCCATAACTAAGAAGTATAAGAGAAATTTTTCTCTTGTCCTGCTAGGCTATGGAGGCATTTTAAAACATCTGTAATTTTTAAAAACGTCATTGAGGTATAATTCACATAGCATTGAAGTCATCTCTTCCGAGTGCAGTTCAAGAAGTTTTGGTAATTTATAAGAATTGTACAGCTACCACTACCATCCAATTTTAGAATATTTCCTATATCCTCAAGTTCCCTCCTTCAACCCATTTGCAAGGAAACTCCATTCTCACACTCAGGCCCAGGCCACAACTGATCTGGTTTTTGTCTAGAAATTTTCTATGAACAGAGTCATAAAATATATTGTCTTTTAAGCTTGGCTTCTTTCACTTAGCATAATGTTTTCAAGGTTCATTCCTGATGTTTTTTGTATCAGTACTTCATTCCATTTTATTGCTCAGTAGTTCCATTATATGGGCAATTTTATTAATTCACTCCTCAGTTGATGGATGCTTAGATCGTTCCCAGTTTTTATTGTAACACTGAGTGTTACTGATAATTTTAACACAGGGCACTAATGTTTAAATGGCAATTCAACCATTTCTAATTTTGAGTTGTTTGCATCACTGTACCAGTTTTGAAAGATTCTTATATTACATTCATGCAATATAAAGTACGACGAAAAGTAGGAAGCTACCAAGTCAGTATGGTGCCCAGTTAAGCCTTCATTTATGCCACATGAGCCAGATCATAAAGCCTTGAAAAGGGCCAGCGTTACTTTTTTCTGTTGTAATACCCATCTTCTCATTCTTGAAGTACTTCCTTCCTCTGGATACCAAGCACTCTGTTCATTCATAAAACAACTTGCTCATTCCTTTACATTTCACAAATGTGTCATGGATATTTCCTCTGTGTTAAGGAATGGTGCCAGGTGCTAACATAGATCTAAAAAAAGAAAAGAAAGAAAACAATCAAACAAGAAGATTATAAAGGGTTCTGCACAGGTACCTGTTCTGACTGAAACTCACAGTAAAAAGTACATGTTCAAAAAAAAAAAAAAGAAGTACATGTTCCCTATGCATGTACAACCAAGATGCTACTTCCATAGAATGATACTCAACATTATCACATGTGATGCAGTATTATTTTTCCATTTCATTAAAAAAAAGGTGCTACAGCCCACTGAATGAATATTACCAACCACACATGGGTTGCATCTTGAAATTTATAAAAGTTTCACAAAATATTGATGTTTTAGAGGACCATGCTTATTACAAAGAAGAATAGCGAATGGAACAATAGTATGGAAGTGGTATGTGTGTGTGTGTGTGTGTGTGTGTGTGTGTGTAGAACATACAGGCGATGTGAGGTCCTTTGTAATATAAATGTTCTCTCTTAAGCATTCCTTAGTTGGGTTTCTACCAGACTTTGACCACTTTCTTTGCTCTAGTGAGTACTGGGTGTTGAAACCAAGTTGCTAAAGAGGTGACAATCACCTCAGTGATTTTGAGGGAGAATCATCCTTCCTTGTCCCAGCTGATAGTATCAACCCAACTATGTAGAGCAAATGATTCTTATTGTAATTTCAGTCCTTTGATTTGATAATTCTTTTTGAGTAACTGAAACTTACAGGGATGGAACTGATCTTATGCTAAAAATTCTGGCCAATAGTCCTTTTTCTGAATCAGTAACTTTCTTTGGTTCACCACCCACCTCAGTGCCGTCCTTTAAAAATTCCTGTTGTCACCTGTTTATTCTCAACTATCTTTCTTAAGAAGAAGCTGAGTGTCAGAGAAGAGTTCCTTTCAGCAAATGCCAGAAAATCCTATTTTTGGTGGTACTTTTCTCCTCTCTATGGCTGAGGATGTATAGCTAGCTCCATGGCAGGATTTTGGGACACAGTAGCTTTTCCATAGACCATTTTTTTATAAGTATTTAGTAAGTTTATCGCTGACTGAGCATTTTATATAATTTGTTCTATTCTTTTCTCAAAATGATTCAGAGAAATAGACACCCTCATCCCCATTTCCTGATACAGATTGAGCAACCCTAATCTGCAAATCTTAACCTCAAAATGCTCCAAAATCCAACTTTTTGAGCATTAATCCACAAGTGAAAAATTCCAAATCTGACTTCATGTGATGGGTTATTGTGAAAGCACAGGTGTGCTAGAAATAATGTAGAAAAGTAACTTCAGGCTGTGTGAGTAAGGTATATGTAAAACAGCTGAATTAAATGAGTGGCTTGGGCCCCACCCTCAAGAATCTCCTTACGTACATGGAAAAAATTAAAAATCTGAATAAAACCAACAAAATCCTAAACATGTTTGCTTCCAACCACTTCAGATAAAGGACACTCACTCAACCCACAAAGAAAATGGGGGCACAGAGCCATTAGGTAGCTTACAGGAGAGCACAAAGCTAGTAAGTGGTGGAGTTGGAATTCCAGCCCATGTCTTCCGCCCCTGAAGGATGTAAACTGGCAGTGATGGTTCAATGTGCCTAATGAGAAGCTGTCACACAGAGCAGCTGAGACCACAAGGATGGGAGAGATCCCATCCCTGTCCGAAGCTCATGACATGCTATAGAGTGATGAGGAAACAGACAGGAAGAGCCGAGAGCTTGCAAAGTGGATCAGTGGCATAGGCTGAGGAATTGGAAGTCTGCTCTGCGGAAAGCGGGGAGCCCTTGGGGTTTCTGAGCAGCAGAAGCCCTTTCAGCCGACGCAGCCTTGGCCTAGAAGCAGGCAGGAAGGAGTGCTGAGCATCTGGCTGAGGAAAGCGGTGGTGGGAAGAGAGAGAGGGATGTTGAGAATGTGGGAGGAAGCAAGGCCAGACTTGGTGGCTGATTCTGCCCAAGAATCACATTTATTCATCCACCACGGGGGCTGCAAGAATGACCCTGTGGGCCTCCCAAGATAACCCTTTCGGAAAAGTCCGTGAGATCCTTCCCTCTGCCGTTAGGAGAACCCTATTGCTTCTTGCCTCAGCTGCGGCTCAGTTAGGCTGGAGATTTATTTCCTTGGGCATCCTGAACTCATTAGTCTGTGTGACAAGTTCAGCTCCTCTCCACCAGAGTATATTACTTCACACTTTCCTCCATTGCATTTGAGCTATTTTGGAGCCTGTGATTTTCCTCACTTTGGTCCAAGTTACACGGTGCCGTTGGTTGTGTGGCCCAATCCCTGTAATATGCTACCCACATCTGCCACCATTTCCCAGACTGTTTAGCTTGAACATATCTCAAGTAAAGCCTTCCACAGCAGTGGATTCCTATGTCCTTCATTTTCACCTGGCTTCACAGTTTCCTTCACTGGAGGCCTTGTATTCCCACACTAGAGGACTCTGGGTAGGACCTTCCATCATTTTGACCATGGTAGCTTCTGTCTGTCCACATGTGGCAGCCCAGCATTCCAGTTGCAGCTGTTTAGTAGTCTCAGAGTTCTCAAGAGAGAGTGAAATATCTCAAGCACTCTGTAATTAGGAGTTGTTGAGATTTTAAAACTAAAAAATTAGGGAACAGCTCTAGAATCTCGATCACATCTGCCCCTGAGAAATGGCCTAATGAAGAGAGACTTCTATTGACTTTCCAAGTATGTCAGACAGGCAACTTGGAAAATCAGGATTGGGGTGCTAGAATGGAATTCCCTGGTTGCCAAATCTGGGGAAGCTGATTGAAGTCTCTGGACTTCGGGTCCTTTGCTGCAAAATGGGGACAGAAATCTCAGGTGCATCTGCAAATACAAATTGTTAGTCCCCCACTTCCTTGGAGGCAGAACAGCAGAGTGGATAAGAACGCAGCCTCCTGACCATCAAGGGTTTGACCTGTCTCTGCTTACCAGCTCTAGGGTGCCTCAAGGTAAGTTGTGACAAACTGTAAGTTCCTCAGATGAGTAGAATTCTACAGTGTTTGTCCTTTTGTGACTGGCTTGTTTCACTCAGCATATCATTAAACTTCATCCATGCTGTAATAACATGTGTCAGAATCTCACTGCTTTTGAAGGCTGTCTAGTGTTCCGTTGTATGTCTAAAACATTTTGTATTCATCTACTTATCAACTGAAGAACATTTGGATTGCTTCTACTTTTGGCTATTGTGAATAAATCTGCAATGAACAATTAGTACATAAATGTCTTTTGAATCTCCTAGGCAACTTCATGTTTTATTGTGGTTAAAAAAACCACATAACATAAAATTTACCATTATAATCATTTTTAGGTATGCAGTTCTATGATGTGAAGTATATTCACATTGTTGTAAAGCAGATATACAGAATTTTTCTAGCTTGCAAATATGATGTCTATATCCATAAACAATTTCCCCTTTCTCCTACCCTCCCCAATTCCTGTATTTATAGTACGTTTCTATGAGTTTTAGTACTTCAGATGCCCTGCATAAGTGAGTTGTATAGTATTTGTATTTTTGTGACTGTTCATTTCATTTATCAGATTATCCTTGAGGGTCGTCTGTGTTGAAGCACGTGACAGCATCCTCTTTTTAAAGAGTGACTTATATTCTGGTGTACATTTCGTTCATCTGTTCATCTACAGACAGACATGAGTGTAGCTGCTCTGACCTCTTGGTTCCCTTGGAGACACACTGTGTACACATCCGCTCAGGACCTGGCTTCCAGTTCTCTGGGTCCATACACCCAGAAGTGGGAAGGCCTGATCACACAATAGTTCCTTTGCTAGGGCTGTGAGGACACACCATTCTGTTTTCCGTGGCAGCTGCACCATTCTACAATCGCGCTGACAGTCCACAGGGTGCCAGTTTCTTTATATCCTCATCAACATCTATTTTTTTCAGTTTAAAAAAGTAGCAGCCATCCTACTGGGTGGGCATAAGGCACTAACTCATTGTTTTGACTTCAACTTCATTTCTCTGCGATGCTGAGCAGTTTTTCATATGTGATGGGGCACATGTGTGTCATCTTTTGAGGGATGTCTGCCCAATTCCTTTGCTTATTTTTTAACTAGGTTAATTTTTGGCTTGGTTTTATTGCTTTTGTCGTTGAACTGTGTGTGTGTGTGTGTATATATATATATATATATATATATATATATACACACTAGATATTAGCCCCTTACCAGATAGATGGTTTTCAAATATTTTCTCCTATTCCCATATGTTGCTGTCTTACTTACTTCCTTGTTGAGGAGACAAAAAACCTGACACTCACAAGTTAAGGGAGGAAAGGTTTATTTGGCTCATAGTTTGTGGATGTTTCAGTCTATTTGCAGCTGGCTCCCAGGTAGGGTAGCTTGGCAGAGGGGCATCAAAGAGAACAGTTCATGATGGTCACAAGGCAAAAAAAAAAAAAAAAAGCAACAAAAGAAGGAGAGACAAGCCTCTTTCTGTCCCTTATATTGTATGCAGGCTACCTGCCCTGGGGGTTGTATAGCACTCACACCTTTAATCCTAGCCAGAACTATGCCAAAAGGCAATTTAAGTTAGTTTATTTTATTATCACTTTTATTAGTGTATGCTTCTGTCATAGCATAATGATATTTACTTTGGGAAATTGGTACATATGTCTAATATATCTTGCATTTTCAATCCCTTTGTCCCTCTCTCCCAGTCTCCTTTCCTGTCTCCAAGAGTCTATCTTCCAGTTTTCTGTCAGTGTTTATTTATCTATATTTTAGGTTTCTTGTATAAGAGAAATTGTGCCACATTTAACTTCTGAGTCTCGCTAATTTTGTTAGCACAAGGGTCTCAAGTTCCATCCATTTTCCTGCAAATGACATGACTCCATTCTTCTTTATGGATGAATAATATTCCACCGTGTACATATACCTCATTTTCTTTATACACTTACCTGTTGACAGGCATCTACACTGTTTCCAGAGCTTATTACAGTTACAGAAGTCGTGCTGTGATAAGCATGGATATGCACATACCACTCTAGTATGATACTTTAATTCGTTTGGGGATGTACTCAGGAGAGGCGTAGCTGGGTCAAATGGAATTCTATTTTTAGTTTTTTGAGCAATTTGCATACTGATTTCCACAGTGAATGTAGTAGTTAACATTCTTACCAATAATATAGGAGGGTTCATTTTTCTGGGCATCCTTGCCAGCATTCACTGTGTTTTATCTTCTTGGTGATAGTTATTCTAACTATAAATAAAATGGAATCTCAAGGTTATTTTCATTTTCATTTCCCTAATGGCTAAAGAGGCTGAACATTTTTTCACGTACTTACTGGCCAGTTGTTCTTTTGAATGAGGTCTAGTCAACTGCCCCTTTTTGACTGGGTCCTTTGTTTTTTGGAGTTGGTAATTTTACCTTAGAACAAGAGAAGTGTGGTTATTTTTTCAATGTGCATGTTTTAGTCTAAATAAACTTTTAGAGTTTAAGACCAGCGACATGAATGTAGGCTAATCATAGTAAATCATGATGCAGTAAGTCATGGTATCTTTTCCTTTGGCTTAAGATGAGAAGTGGTCATGATGTTACTTTGAGAATAGCCAGAAATTGGGAGGGACAAGCAGCTAAGGGACATGCTAAGGTGTCTGGGCTCTGATTCTAGGTCCACTCCTTCTAGTCCTATAACCTGAATAACTCACCCAATGCCCCCACTCGTAATTCTTTTCTTTTAAATACAACAATAACTCTTATCATGTGAAGAAAATCTGGTGAGGTAATGTGTGTAAATTGCCATACAGAATACCTGGTACAAAGTGAGGATGTGCTAAACCGAGAGCATCTCTCTTTTACCCTCAGAATCTGTGGATTCCACATTCATGGACATAACAAAGAAGACTTTAGAGAAATTGTTTCGTACTGAACATGTAAAGACTTTTTCTCATCACTCCCTTAACAATATTTACAAATATAAACATTGTACTACATAGAATAAGTAATCTAGAAATAACTGAAAGTGTACAGCAGGATGTGTAGAGGTTATATGTGAATACTCTGCTGTTTTATATGATGAACTTGAGCACCCTTAGATTTTGGTATTTTGGGGGGGTCCTACAACCAATTCCCCATGAATACTGAGAGACGACAGTACTCCTATGCTGATCAGCTTTCACTACTCTTCCAGAAGATTTTTCCAAAGAGGCATGATGACCAAAACTCTAAAGACAGCGAAGACATCAGTGTCTGCCAGTGATTGCATGGCTGGGTAGGGGGATAAATGACCGGAGGACAGGGCACTGTTAGGACAGAGAACCTGTTCTGTGTGATAAGGGAAGGTACATATTATTGTACATCTGTCAGAACTTACGGGATGTCCCACACAAAGAAGGAGCCCTGACTGTAGATTTTGGGTAATAATAATGTATTAATTGTGATTCTTCCATTGTAGCAAACGTCTCAAACTTCAGGATGTTAATAATAGGGGAAACTGTGATATAGATGAGGCATATGGGAATTCTCTGTACCATCTGCCCAGTTTTTCTATAAACCTAATGTGACTCCAAAAAGTAAAGCCTACTTTTTTAAAAGCATGGCAATAAACAATGTAAAGTACCATTCTACCCACCTAAGTTCCCTTCAACCTGGAGTAAAGAAATCCATCAAGTGTACCTCCAACAGCTTTTTGATTTCTCTCACTGTCTGGATGTCCCCTCCCCATTTTTATTCTTCATTAATTTTTCTCCTATGGTGCCATAGAATGAAGTGGGGTATCATTCCGATCTGTCACTGTCTGGCTGAGAGAGAAGCCCAGCCCGCTCCTTGGGGAGCAGAGCCCTGGTGAAGAGACATTTCCCCCCTTCTCCTTTCATGGGGAATGTATGCATTTAAATAGATATTTCATCCAAGGGTGAAGGGATTGGAATGAACAGTGAGGAAATCCACAGTTTATCCTTGGCTTACATTTGAGATTAAAAAATTATTCTGTAATCTGTTCTTGTTCTAATTACAAAGCATCTGTGCTTATTGTCTTCACCACAGACTGTTAGATACATGGCAATAATGAAAATTCAGTGTTTAACAAGTGTGTTTGAATTCCACATAGGTTGTAGGCTGACTCTACAGGGTGTGTGCTTATAAACTATGCATTTGGCTTCTGCAAGTTCTGAAACGCTGTGGTAAGAGAATTGCCTGTTCCCTTTAGACCGAAGGAAAGTATAGGAAAATTTTCACTTAATGCCGGGGAGATCAATAGACAGCACATTTGTACAGAAGTATTCTGGATCAAGCAATTTGCTTTCCTTAGATCATTATTCGCCCTTTGGGAAGGAAGTGCAATCACTCGCTTGGCCATTGTTCTGGGTGTTGGACACACACTATCACATCACTGAATAGTACCTTCTGGATGTTTCAGTGAGGCTACTGAAAGACAAATACACCAAGCCAGAGGCAAATACTGTCAAGCAAAGAATGCTCCTGGGTGTTTGAAAATAGGTATAATAAATATTATGACATTAAAAGCCTTGGAAGCCTTTCAATTTTTCCTTCGTGTACTAAGCATTGCTGTCATTGTCCCCCTACCAGATGCCCTTTGAGGTCGCCCCATTCACCATAAGCCTTGCTGAAGGTAGGGGCCTATTGCATTTGCCTTTTATCATTGGCATTTTGGCCATGGCTGATTAGGTCAAGTCAGGCTTCAGACCTCAGAGGACAAATCCTGAATCAGGAGACGGAGAAGCTCGAGTCCCCTGGGGGCCCCTGAGGCCCTAAGGTCATGTGAAGATGAGGCCCGGGCTTGTACCATGGGAAGCTGGCAGCCTGGGGTGGGAGTGAGGAGCAGAGGTTAAGCCCTTGCTGCGGGGAGCAGACGTGCAGGGAGAGACAGGACCATGCTTCCCCTGAGAGAGGGCCAAGGACAGAGTAGGGCCCTGACGCTTTCCCAGCTCCCCAGAGGCCCACAAAGCTTCCTGCATTGTGATCCCAGGAGAAGCCCCTTGCCTCATAATAACTGCCTCTGAGTTGTGCTTTTTTGGGGGAATCAGTATGTATTTCCACCAAGTGCTCTGTGTAGAAAATACTCAGGACTCTGCACATCCAACCAAAGCAGGCTCCTCAAGCCACTCAGCTAAAAAATGGACAAAGGGCACGTATGGACCTTTCTTTGAAGAATGTCTACAGATGACCAGTAAGCACACAGAAAGAGACTTATCTATTTAGTTATTAGGGAAATGGAAATCTGAACCCCAAGGAGATTCCTCTTCTTACCCATTAAGATGGTTGTTATTAAAAAGAAAAGGGAAATAAAAATGGTTGGACAATTCCTCAGAAAACTGAATGTAGAATTATCATGTGACCCAGCAATCTCACTCTTCTTCTGTAGGTGGGGGGAGGTGCATCCCCAAAAGATAAGCAGACGGGGCCTCAAAACCACATATAGAGCAGTGGATGAATGAATAAACAGAATGTGGCTTATGCATACACAGCATGCTATTCAGCTTTTAAAATGAAGGAAGTTCTGATACGTGCTACACCATAATCATCCTTGTGACACTAGCAAAATAAAACACAAAGGGACAAAAGCAAATACACAGAGACAAAAAAAACTAGTGGCTGTTAGGGACTGGTCAGAAGGGAGAGCGGAGAATTAAGGTCTAATTTCACAGTTTCTATTTGAGGTGGTGAAAAGTTTCTAGAGAGAGACCATGGAGCTGGTTGCATGACCTTGTGAGTGTAGTTATTACTACTGCATTGTACACTTAAAGGCAGACCAGTAAATGTTAGGTTACACGTTTTGCCACTAAATAACAGAATCAAGAGGAGTGATGAGCTTAGGTTCCTTCGTTATCACTTTGCCATAGTTGTTTATGAGGAGCCCTGGCCCACCCAGCCAAGCCTCCAGAGGGACATGGGTGTTACTGCATGAGGTGACATTGGCGACCCATTAAGAGGAAGCTAGCTGTTGACTGGTGTTGCAACCAAAGGAGCCGTGAGCTACAGCAGTAAGGACAGGAAGTCTGCTTTTGTGCTAATTCGGCAGAGCTGCCCTTCATCCTTGATGGACTCACTTGTTGGAAGCAACCTCCACCCTGCAAGCACTTGGGACTGTAGGTTCTTTTTATTTTTACCAGATAGCAGTTATCCACACTGAACATGAGATTCTCCCCTGGATTGTTAAACATAAGTTAGGAAGGATGTTTGTCATAGAATCCTTTGTTATAATGAAAAATTGAAAGCAACCCAAATGCCAAAAGTCAGGATGTAGTTAATCATGACGTATCTCTATAACAGAATATTATGAAGACACTAAAATCATGTTTCTAAGGATATTTTATGTGGCAGGGAAAATCTATATATATAATATAATATTAAGTAATTTTCAATGGAAGAAAGGCAGGATACAAAGCTGAATATTCATCATTATTCCAGTCTTGTCCTTATCTATATTGAAAACTGTCACAGAGAAAATGCTAAAATGTTAATGTGAATTATTTCAGAATAGAAAAAAGGTAATTTGATTTTTCTCTCTTTGTATTTTGTTTTCCTCTTTAGCATATTTCATTCTGAAATTCAGGAATGTGAAATACTATTAACTTTTTTCTTTTTAAAGAAAGTGAGGCAGATCAGTTTTGGTGCATGCAGGAAGTACACGTAGCACCCCTGGAGATGTTGATGGCAGCGATTTCCAGGGGCCTTGGCCCTCAGTCCCTGGCCTTGTCATGTGTGTTAAGAACATCCCTGAGTGGTAGTTTCACACTCAGTGTTCTTCCTGAGACCCCAGATTGGGACCTCGTTTATTTTGTTTGTCACTGATTTGAGATGGAAGTGCAGCCACCTGCATCTTTTGTTGGAATCTGTCTGAGCTCACTTACCGTAATTTTTACATTTTTTCTCACTGTTCTATTTGTTGCATGCTCCTGCTCCCCCAGCAGAGCCTGCCCCTTGCCTGCTGTTTATTCAAAGTTGGGTAGGCCTAGCTTCTTCTCCAGGGTCACTGAGGCCCCACTGTCCAACACGTTAGAGTCCCTTATTTGAGGAGAAGCATGAGTCTTGCTTGGGATTCCAGAGCTTGTTTATGACCTGCATACCAGTTATTTCAGGAAACCATGAATTCATTTTGTTTGAGTTTAACGGAAAAGGAAAGATTCCTCTTTCCCCACAATAAAATGTACTCCTATCTTGCCATTGTATGGAATACTTAAACTTGAAACAAAACAAAAGCTGGTGACATACTTCCTGATGTTAACATCGCAGGCATTATTACAAAAGGAAAATTACATCTACGATTCAAAACAAGTGGTATTTTATACCACTTACTTTGGCCATTTTATTAAAGGGCATAGTACTTAGGGTTCTGTGGGAATAGCTACATTTGTGCTTCACAAATATAAGCCATCCTTGGCTTAAGCATCTTATCTTTTGAAAAAATTAATATTAAATAGGATTTATGTGTCTTTTGAGTGACAATCATCAATGTGGGGTTGCATAACAATTTAACTCCAAATTATTAAAATCTATATTCATGAAGTGAAATAAGTCTTGCTATAACTCTAGGGAACATTGTTTTGCCTGGTTTAACCATAATGGCAGTGTGTTCTTTGGCATTCTTTTAAAAAGCCACCATTTCTAGGTGGACAGGACTGTATTGTCTGAAAATTTTGGAAACAAGCCTCTTTGTCTGCCAGAGTGGAAGCAACTCGGCCGTTAAAATGATGTCTATTTTTAATACAGAGACTCTACAAGATTGAAACATAAAGTATTCCTAAAATAATATGTAGAGGAATAAAACCTTAAAAGAAAAATGAATTCAGAGTACTTGCCAGGATAATTAGCCAGTGTCACTAAATTTGGTTTCGTGAGCACCATCCCTTGAGTGTCTTGTTTGACACTGTTGACTATTAAGACTGTTTGGGCACAATTATGGCTGTTACAGTGACAGTTATGACATGACGTCAAACCAACAACTTGCTTAGGCTATCATTGTCTCAAGGTCATTGTTAGATCATACTAGAGAGCTTAGCTACCGCTGCACAAAGACAAGAAAGAAGGACAAGGTCAAGACACTATGCTGTGGTGATTGAATACCATCACCGTAAGAACACACCAGCCTTCAGCGACATTTTATTCATAGTGAAAAATAAGTCTAAATATTTTAATGTGTAGAAGAAAAAAAAGATACCCAATGGAAAGAGACAATTAATTTCCCTAACAGAAATAGTGTTTGCTCTGTCTTCTAGAGGGCAGTCACATAAGCCCCAAAGGCAAAGAAAACATCCACCTTTTGTTATGGACTGAATGTTTCTGTCTCTCTGGTTTATTAGTTGCAATGTAACCGTGATGGCATTAGGTATAGGGCTGTTCAAGAGGTGATTAGGGTCCCAAGGAGGAAACTGTCAGGAGCGAGAATTTTGCCCTTCCGAACGGGATCCCAGAGCTCTGCTGCCTTCTTTCTTCCATGTGAGGATGAAGTGAGAAGGTGGCAGTCTGAAAACCGGCAGAGGACCACAGAGTCTCATCATGCTGGCGCTCTGATCCTGAAATTCCAGCCCCCAGAACCGTGAGGAGTACATATTTCTGTAGTTTATAAACCACCTGCTTATTGTGCTTTGTTGTAGCATCCTGGACAAACTCAGCCTTGAGAATGCAAACAGCTCGGTCAATCATAGAGGCTTCCAAAGATGGTAATTGCAAATGAACACACGCAACCCATAGGTTAGAAATGTCAGCTGTTTAATTAACTTCTGTCAATTTTCATATTGTTAAAAATGTAAATATTCATGGTGGCATTTAACAGTAAAGTATTGATTAACAAAATGGATCTTCTAAAAATGGGAAGAAGAAAGAATTTAGGGGAAATAGCATATGATTGTGACTTTTAACAACTGTATTGAGACATACATACTGCACTTGGAATATGATTTACCCATTTAAGATGCACAAGTTGGTGATTTTTAGTATATGTGCAAAATTATACAATGATCAAAATCAATTATAGAATATTTTACTGACCCAAGAAAAAAATCCCACATCCCTGAGCTATAACTCCCTCAGCTCTTCCCTCCCCTCATCCTATAACTTCCAGCCTTAAGCAATCACAGATCTAATTTCTGTCTATATAGGTTTGCTGATTCTGGACATCTCATATAAACTGAAATAATATAACTAATGATCCTTTATGACCTTATTGCCCTTAGCAGAATGTTTTCAAGATTTCTGAATATTGTAGCATGCATTAGTACTTCATATATTTTCATTGCTAAATAATATTATATTATATGAATACTTCATATATTTTTCATTCATCAGTTGAAAGACACACATGTGGGTTTTTCCAGTTTGGGGTTATCATGAATAATAATGCTGTGCACAATGTGCATGTGGACATGTGTTGTTTCTCCTGGTCCACATGTAGGGGTAGAATTTCTAGATTACATGGTAACTAAACTTTTGAGTAAAAATAACTTCTAATTATGACATTAAAATTTTCTGAAATATTTAATCTAAAATAAGTCTATATATAACACATTATAGCTACAGTCATCCAGTTAAGGTAACTCAGGTCCTCCAGGAACTTACCAATTCCTCATTGCATGGTACCAGAGTTTTTCTATATTGGCTGGGATTCATGCACATGACACTTCTCTTCAAAATAGTATGACCTCTCAGGAATGATTTTGCTTCTTGTGACAGTAACTCTGAGGGGAAAGGAGACAAAGACAAATAGAGTTCAACTAAGATGTTGAGCTACTTATAAGAAGTCATATAGTAGGTTTGCAAAAGCTCTTGAACCACCTGACTGCCATGCCTATACTTAAGAGATGCAACACACAAATATCCTTTAACTTACTGTGAGAAATAGTTTTCTCTTCCTGGTATATATCCCATATATTTTTCCTTTCTAGGAATATTGATGGTGCTTTCAGTGTGTGTGTGTGTGTGTGTGTGTGTGTGTGTGTGTACCAGGTAGGTATATATCCTCTGAGGCAGTCTGATGTAAACATTGCTTCAAACTAAGGAGTTCTGTAATTTTCAGGAATGGGTGTGTGTATCACCTAAATACTTTTGAAAGAATTTGAAATAAATATTCTTTAGTAGTTCCAGGATCACATTCTAGTTTCTATATGTGCTTTGTTGTATAAAAGCTTTTAACACTTCTGAAAACTTTTATCTGAAAACCTTGCATCAAGTTTCACTTTTATGTAAATATTGGCATTTCATTCATTCATTCAAAGCCAGTGAGTTGTGTGGTAGAAGGAGCAAGTGAGAAACCTTGAATGGGAAGAGGGGTGGGCAGAACTAAAGTTTGCAGAGGTTAGAAGGTTTGGTAACAAGGATCTTGGGTTTCATTCTATTTTCAGTGGGAAACTATAGTTGGGTCTAAGGAATGAAATGACATGATATGTTTTTAAAAGATACCACCCGAATGTTGGAGAGACTGGAGCTAATGCAGCAACCCAGAAAAGAGATCATAGTGGCTGGGATTATAGAGACAAGAGTGCAGGTGGAGAGAGAAAGGTGGACTGAAGATATATTTTACATGTAACTGTAAGAGATGAGACAAAGACAGAGGGAGAGAATCAAGCACAATTCTCAGGTTTGTTGTTCAGGCCTAGGATGAACTGTGGTACCCTCCACTGAAATGTAGAAAACCAGAGAATAACAAGTGTGGAAGGAAAAATCGCAAGTTTGTTTTTGGCTGTGTGAAACGTGAAATGCTTGCATGACTTCCAAAGAGAAAGAAAAAATGAGCATCTGTGCATTACTCAAAGGTGTGGCTCAGGCTGGAGAGGCAACTATGGGCACTTCCACCCTAAGAGGGTGCTTGAAGCTACAGGAACACTAAGGTCCCCTTAGGAGACAGTCTGGTAGGTGGAGAAGAAAGGGACCAAGGACAGGCCCAGAGGACTTCTAAGAGACTGCATAGATAAAAGGATCTCACAGAAGGGACTCAGAAGAAGCAGACATCGAGGAGCAAGAAATGTAGAGGGCACAGAAGCCAGGCAAGAAGAGTGTCTTGACACAGAAAGAGTGTTACTTATAGTTTGGATCTTAAGGGATTCTCCACAGGTTCATATTTTAGAGACTTAGTACCGGAGTGCTACCGGAAGGTGATGAGTGATGGAAACTTTAAGAGGTGGTCCCTAGTGGGAAGTCTTCTAGTCACTGGGACATGCCCTTAAGGGAACTTGTGGGGCCCCAGTCCCCTCTTCCTTCTCTCATTCACTGGCCTTTAGACTAGTGGTTTTGTTCTGTCATGTACTTCCTACCATTGCCATCTGAGCCCCCTATCAGAAGCCTGAAAACAAAGGTTCCAGTCCTGACCATGAACTGGACCCTCTAAAACCATAAGCCACAGTAAATCTTTTCTCTTGGTGAGCAGATTATCTCACGTATTTGTTATAGTGGTGGAAAACTGACCAACACAGGAGAAAGAGGGCCATTTCAATGAAGTAAGAGTATGGTAACCTGTGTGATGATGGACTAAGGGGGGACTGCGAGTGTGTAGACAATTCCTTTAAGAAGTTTGGGATGACAGAGCAGAGGATTGGGGCTGTAACCAGAGGAAGATTAGAAAAGAAAATTTCTTTAAGAATTATGAACTTATATGCTAATGGGGTGGAGAGGGAGAGACAGAGACAGAAACAGAGAGAAAGATAGAGACAGAGACAGAGACAGAGATAGAATGGGACCTCCAAACCACTGGCTGTGATAAGCAGATGGATACTTGCTCAGAGGTCAGACAAGAAAAGAAAGAGAGAGTATGAATCAATGCAAACAGGCATGTAGACTTAAGAGTGGGAACAAGAAAACATCTCTGGTTAACTGTTTTAATTTTTTCAAATGCGTAGGAGGCAAGATTAGCAGTTGCATAGAGAGAACAGAGAGGAAAAGCATTGGGAAGGTTATTTTGTTCGATGGGGAAATATGAATACTAAAATCCAGGAATATCAGGCTCTGTTAAAGGCCATATGAGTCACCTTCTGTTCTTGGCCAAAATACTTAACACCTACAACTTTAAGAGGGAAAGGTTTGTTTTGGGTCATGGTTTCAGACTATGGCTGCCTGACTCCAAGGCAGCAGCATCATTGAGGAAAGGCCTGGAGGAGGAATGTTTTGAACACAGAGCAGGAAAAGAGGCAGAGTGGGAAGGACCAGGGACCAGATGTAGATGCAGGGACCACACTGAAAACCCACCTAGACCCCTAGAAAGTGAACTTTACTAATCTAGGCATCTCTCAAGCCAGTCAAGTTGACAAGTAAGATTAACCATCACAATGACCATTTAAGATAATTAAAATGAAATCCAGTTCTACACTGATTGTGAGATAATCCTTTTGTGATGTAACACACAGGGTTAGATAAGAGTGAATCTCATGGAGAGAATGCTATATCTTTCCAAATTCTCCAGTGAAGTAAGGAGAAAGCCTCCGTGTAGTAGAAGTGTGATGATAATCTAATTTCTGCTAATCCCTTTTTAATCAGATGGAGCAAACTTCAGACCTGGAGCTTTTTCAATTGCTATTACATCAAGCAGGAATTTAGTAACACTGTTTTGCTTTCCTCATACTTGTTTTTTTTAATGATTGTTAGCTGCCTCTCAAGTGATACTGGTCTTACATTTATGTTAGTGATATGCAACTTTGATTTAGATTAGAATGCTGTGAGTTTAAACACTGAGGCACTATAAAGAAAAATCTGGTAAATACTAGTAGAGCAAGTATGGATGTGTGATCAAAATGGTAAAGGTGACATAGAAAAGGCTCAGAATAGGGAACACTCTATTTCCTTATTTTCCCCTTCTTGCTGGTCATTAGCATAACCACGGTTAGCTTCTTTCACTCCTAGGAGTCAGCCTCACAGCCCCAGAGGTGGGTGGGCAGTGCTCTGAGGCAGGAACTACACTAATAAACCAATAGCTCAGTATCTCAGGAACCACCGATTGGACCAGTCTAATGACAGGTGTTTGTGAGCTGATGATGTGAGGGGCACCCTGCAGAGGAGCAGGTGGCTGCACAACATGGCATCGTGCCTGGCCCTGCACTCCCACCCCAGCTGTGCTTCTGTAACAGCTCTTCCTTGCTGCCATCTGCACCCTCTTCCCCCGTGACTTTGTCAGTCTTCTTCAGGACTGTGCTTGTAACCTTCAGTGCTCCTGCTGCCCTGCTGTGCAAGAGAAAAAACTGAGCTCACGTTTCTAACCAGTCTAATTTCAGTGTAGGCCTTTGGCCTTGAAGAGGGCTTGGGCACAACCATTAGTGCATCAGGGACTGTGGGATTTTCCTGGTCTGTGAAGCCTTGAAGGAGCATGTCATTCCCTAAACTGAGAGTGTGCCTTTCTTGATAAGAGGAGGGGAACGTTCCTCCTTGTTCTCGGTTGAATTTCCAGTCATGTATGCAGACTTGCCTCTAGCAACTTAGGGTCTTGTAGGGTGAACAACTTTTCCCAGTTTGCCTGGGATTTTTTTCTGGATTAGAACTGAAAGCCTCACATTTTAGGAAAACTTTAACTCTCAGGCAAGTTGGAATGGTTGATCACCCAGTCTTATATCCAGGATCTTTGGGGTCTAGTGTACACTTCTGGGTAGGATGGTTTTTCTCTTGGATATCAAGGAAGGTTTAGATAATTGTGACCTGAGAACTGTTTGGACAAAGCTAAAGAGAGCTAAACTATTTCCTCATTCCAATTTAGACCCCAGTGAAAGTATTAAAGCCGTGCTGTTTTTGTTAATAGAAGTTATGTAATGCACCGAGAGAAGAGTTTGTTGCATCAGCAGTGGCTTTAATTGAGCTGAGCCAGGAAAACCTGCAAAGGACTATTCTTTTAGGCATGTTTATACAACCTGCTGTGTCACAGTGAAACACCAGCCGCAGTCAGCTTCTCACAGGTGGTGCGGATCCCAAGTGCGAAACAGGTAACACTCACCCAAAATATTTGGGATTCACTTGGTGGGTAGTCCTAAAATAATGTTAGCTACTAAGATAAATATCTCTTAAAGGCATAATATTTAACACAATAGAAGTTAAGTTCTCTTTGAATTCTAAAACATGCTCCTGATCTGTTGGTAATTCTCCTCCAATCAATAACGAAGGGACCCAGGTTCATCCATTTTTTTTGCATTCTTAACATACTGTTTCCAAGGTTGTTACGCTGGTCTGCATCAAGCCAATAGGAGGGCAAACAACGTGGAGTTTCATGCATGGGGAAGTAGGGGCAGTGCACCTAGGTATGGCACACATTATCTATGCACATCTCACTGGCTACCTTGGTCACTGGCCATACCAAACTGCAAGGTGACCTGAGAAAAGCCATCTAGATGGCGCTCAGCAAGAAGTGGATTGGAAGAAAGCTAGCAGCATGTCCTGTAGTTTGCTAAATCTGGCAGCCTTATTCTGAAGGCACATGTCCTGAGAGAAAGCCAAGCAGCAGCTGTGTTGCCTTTTATGGTTTAATCCCAGAAGTTGCATAGCATTCTCTTGCCGGCTTAGATAGTGGGCTGTCGAGCTCACATTGTAAGGACAGCATAACACGGGGGCACACATCCATGTATCTATGTATCTGTCTATGTATCTGTCTGGCCATTTTGGGCAAATACAATCTTTAGAGCATTTGCGTTTTGTGCAGATGAGGAGACTCAGGTCCAAGTGACTTGATGAGGTGACAGCACCATTGAGTAATAAAGCCAGGCTTCAAATCCATGGTTACTTGGATCCCAAGATTGACAAGAACAGAGAAAGATTTAAATATGTATTTTAGACTTTAGGGGGGAAGATTCCCCAAAGATTAGCAAGGAAAGATAGGCCAGATGTCACAGTCAGGGACTTTCAAATAAATGGTGTCTCTAGAGGGTTGGGATGCTCTCAAAAATGTCACTCCGGATCTGTAATCACAAGTGTTTCTGCTGCAGGAGGGGGAAGGGAGCTAATAAAACAGGCTGCACAGGAAATTCTCTGATGCGCTGAGATTTTATAAGGGCAGGAACAAAACTGGGAAGGAAGAGTGCTTAACTAAGGACAAATAGAAATCAGTGGCTGAGAACTGTAGGAACACCAGCAGGAAGTGTCGACGCCCCAAAAGATCTGAAGAAGAATGTGCAGGAAACCAGGGCAGGACTAGATTTGCTGCTTTGGGTCAATGGTGCAACATTTATGGGGTAGGACAGAAAGGAGCTTTTCAAAGAAAACAACCTTGAAACTAAACCAGCCCTGTGAAACTCATGGGAGATGATCAGATCCATATATATTGGCAAATGCATGAAATAATAAACAAAATTTTTAAAGACGGAATTGTGGTTGATGCCAAGATGTAATGAAGCATTGAATTCTGCTAGTGGATAAGACCTACAGCCAACTGGGCTGCTCAAGGCATAGACTTTAAAAGGCAGAAAATACACGAGCAAATAGGCTAGTATACAGAAAGAATGATGAATAACAATTGAAATTATTTGGAAAAAATTAGGAGCACCATGCAAGATTGGCAAGAGAATTTTGACTAGGAATTTTATTTGATTTGAAGTGGCTAAAATATAAAATTAGACATTTGCTTTTAAAAGTGTTTTATTTTAGTATAATTTTTAAAAACTTCTATAGCTGTATCCTCATGCTGAAGAAAAACTACTAGGAAAGTTTTCAATTTCCCGTGAGAGCACCAAATGTTGGTTTTAACTTACCTTTTAAAGGTTAAGTATAACCTATTATCTAGACAGTCTTGCAATTGTTTCAATATTTAACCTAAAAAAGAGGGCACTTTTTAAAAGGAAAAATGAACAGGACAATATAATAAAAGGTTTCTATTTCAGTTAGCTATGCTTTTAAAATTTGTCTATTGATAAAATAATTTGGCAAGGAAAAATCAGTAAAAATGGTTTGGTTATCATTTATAGGCTTTATGAGTAAATGTTAGAATTTTCCATTAGACTTTTGTGAATTTTTATTCAAAATATGGTGAAGCCATTTCAGTGTATTTTAGTATTCAGAAATCTATTGACAGCCACCAAAAGTAAAAGACATCGAGCATTCATTTGATCATTATCTTTTAAATTCCTATGTTCTAAGCAGAGAAGAGGGGGAAACAGATAGGGTAGGTCCTAGTGAACAAGTAATAAAATTAAAAAAAAAAAGCTAAAGGGAACAGGTGCTGTAAAGATGTTATTACACAGGGAAGGGAATATGAATGAGTGAAGAAAAGGCATATGGCATAGATGAAACGATAAGGAGCAATTTTTATACGGTAAATATAATAAAATATTATCCCTAAAACAAATCCTTATCAGCATCCATTTATATATGTATGGCTTAGTCTGTCCAGGATTCAATGATACAAGGACAGAAATATCATAAACTGGTAGCTTATAAGCAGTGGGCAGTCCAAGATCAAGGTGCCACCAGATTCAGTATCTGGTAAGGGCTCCCTCCTGGATCCTAGAGGGCTCTCATCCTGCCTCAAATAGTGGAAGGCACAGGGGAAGGGACTCTTTTGATGTAGGAGCTCAGTAATCACACTCATGCAGGTGGAGCTCTCATGGTAAATTACCTCCCCTGGGCTCCACCTTCAGGGTGGAATAGGTAATAAAACATTCAGACATGATGACTTGATTATCTTATTTCATTAGGTCATTAGTTCATCAGTTAGCTATGGAATATGCCTAGATGTCCCCCCAAAGCCTCATGTGGTTATAGGTAGAGCTCTTTTCAGAGGTGGCTGCTCTAGTGTGTGCTTGATTCATGGTGCAATGCTAGAATTAGTGTGCTAAGATGAAGGATGGGTGATTATTAAATCAGCCCACTGATTGGTTTGGCACTGCCCTAATCCTGGAAGCCTGGATGCAAAATAAGGCACAGAAAGAGGCTTGTCTTCTCCCTCTCTTGCTTGATTTTGCTGTCTTCTGCTTGCCATGAACTGGTTCTCTTCTGTTTCCCCTCTGCCAAGCCACCCTGCTTGGAGCCAGCTGATTATGGATGAAACCACTGCTAACTGTGAGCTAAATAAACTTTTCCTCCTTTAACTTTGGATATCAGGTGTTTGGTCTCAGTTACGAGAGACAAGTAATCAAGACAGAGGGCTTGGCCTTCATAGGACTGCAAATGCTCTTCACTCATCTGCATGGGGTTGTTGCTTCTGTGTTCAAAGGCAGTAGGGCAGGCAGTTTGACAGCAAAGATGGGCATGACCTGAAGACCGTGAGGACAAGGATGAGCCTGCTTGGTCTGCCATTACTTCCCTGCCTCCAACCTGGGAGCTACTGGCTGAGCATGTATCCGGCCAAGAGCAGGAAGAGAGAGCTGTGGGACAGCTTCCATATAGCAAATGTAGCCAACAGGTAAGCAGCATCTAGCGCCCTGCCCCAGTATTCCAAGAGAAAGAAAAAGAAAGAAAAAAGCAAGCTAGCTTTGCCTCTTCCTTCCAAATCTTTGGGTGGTTTCTCTTGGGAGTCACAATAATCTGGAACTATGGAGGGAGGGAAATTCTGGAAATAGAGCTCCAGCTTAGCTGAGTGGATGCAAGACAACGTCACCCTAGCTTATCCTAGGAACCGGAAGATACTCACAGTGACTGGTCTTCCTCGCTTTTGCTCAAGTCCTTGGGGTGGTGTGGGCTTGCTTGGTGACGTAGTCTGCTCTTCCTGGCCCCAACTCAGAGTCCCCAGTTCTATTTTTCATTGTGCTCACCACCTGCTTATATTCCATTCAACCAAATAGTATCACACTTATTAATTGCTTTTTGTTTCCTATTAGTAAAACAGAAGCTTTACAGATTATAAATATTTTTCCATTTTATTTCTTGATATGTCCCAAATACCTAGAATAGCTCTGCCCCATCGTGGTCTTTAATACCTACCATGGACAGAAAGAAGGAATATGGCCAAAGAAAAGAGTAAGGAAAAGAGATGAGTTTGGAGTACTCTGGGGTGGCCAGGTTGTATCGCATGTCATTCTCAGAGTCATAAGGTGCCTTCAGGAAGTTTTCAGCAGAGGAGACAAGTGATGTGTGGGTATTTTAAAGACTGCTTCAGCAGTGTATGTACATGTGTGGAGGGGTAATGGCGGGAATGTGGGAGGGGACTGAGTCTAGAAGTGGGAAAACCACCACACAGGAACTAGTCACTGCAATCATCAGCTGGGATGAGAATGGCTTAGGCTCTGGTGATTGCAGAGAAGTGGAAATCTAAAGGGTGGTAACTCAGATCCAGAGTTACAGAATCCATTTTGATGGTAGAACCATGGCACCTGCTAAGGTTGGATGAAGAGGATGAAGGTAAATCAGGGTTTTACCCAGAGCTTCTGGGTGAGATAGATGGTAGACCCATTAACAGAGATAAAACATAGAAGAGAAGCAGATTTAAAGATTGAAATCAAAACTTTTATTTATTCATTTAGTAAATATTTAATGAGCCCCTACAATTTCTGAGAACTATGTTAAGTCTTGGGGATGCATTGATGAACAAACAGGAGTAGAATTTTTGCCCTCAGGGAGCTTAGAGTCGAGGAGAAGAGAAAATAATGATCAGAAGAGTCCATCAGAAATGGTTAATATGCAGAGAATTGGTAAAAGGTAGGAGATGGGATAGGAGGAGGGTAAAAGAAGGGTGTAAATAAGGTGGGCAAGGGAAGGGGAAGAAGAAAGCCAAGAGTAAAAATGGTGAAAGAATGTTCCAGGCAGATGGAATGAGGCAGAGTCTGTCCAGAAAGAGAAAGGTGACCAGCATGGCAAGAGGGGGAGCAGTGGGAACCAGGAGAGAGATGAGGGACATAGATTGGATGATTTTAGAGATTTATGTTTGGTGTAAGGTGGGAAATCATTGGAAAAAGAGACTGACATGAGTTGACTTATGTCCCCAAGACACCCAATGGACATGCTAGAGGAGATACCTGGAGGAAGTTGGATGTGCCCATGGGAAGAATTAGTGAGTACTATCAGTGCACAGCCGTATTCCATACCAGGGATTAGGCGAGCTCTGTCTGAGAAAAATTATGGGAGAGAAGAGCAAATGAAGGTAGAAATGATGTAAGAAGAGAGTGTTATTCACAGACATGCCAGACATCTGCAGTTCTTCCTAGGTCTGCTTCCTCCATGTTGGGGAACTGCTAATGGGAACAGTGGTTGACCTAATTCTGATTTACTGCTCTGAGGGTTCACTATGATACCGATTTACAAACGCAACTTGCCTGTTACTCACACATGCATGCTGTAGCCCTCCGTAAGAAAAGCTTTAACTATAAGCCATGGCAGGTATGCAGATGTAGGCGACATGACCAAGAAGTGATCAAAGATTCTTGGCACACTTAGTTACAGGTAAGTCCAAGTTTGTTCCTGGAATCATAGGCTGTTGTTGGCAGAGGCTGCTATTTTGCACAATAAAGCCACTTAAGGTCAGGCTTGTGCTTAAAAATGACTCTTGCCTGTTCACAGATGGTCGAATGTTAGCAATACTATCTTAGTAAGCATTTCTCTAGGTAGGCTAAGGTGAAAGAGGAGCCCTGGGTGGTAGCGTTCACCAATTTCCAAGGTGTAAATACTTTATCACCAATTTCAAATTACCAAAGATTTAACAACTGAATCTCAAAATTCCTGTAATTTTCTTGAATATTTAACAGCTGGATCCAGTACACCAGCCCATTTCTCTCCAAAATAATGGGCAGGCTACACTTTCAAAGCCCTGATTCCTGTGACTTTTCAGATATTCTCCATTCATTGCATCCATGCCTACAGTTCATGCTGAAGATGGCAAGATGCCCAGCACAATGATATTTATCTCTGGGTCAGGAGTTTTTCCTGTTATGATCTCCTTTAGCCATGACCACAAGAATATATCAGCCGGTGTTTGCTGAACGGGACTCTATTTCCTACTGTAAGATTCTTGTCCTCACTCAGGAGGGCCATATATCCACTGAGATGTGAGACTCTGCATCATTGAATTATTTTGAGTCCTTTACAGAGAGAGCCCTGACCTTGATGCTCCTGATAAAAAGAACACAAATCCTCCCTCCAGGGACTTACAAAAGAACTGAAAAAAGAACACCTAGGAAGGTTATGATTATTTTTAAATATTCCCAAATATTCCATGGAAACTGAGAGACACAGATGGTGAACCATATAGGGGTTCATAACAGACAAAGTCAGACAGGTTTGCAGAGAAGAGGTGGATCTAGAGTCTATGCTGATGCAGAGACTGAACACCCCCAAAGTTTGGAGCTGGGATTACATTTGCTTTTCTCATTTTTGTTTGTGACGTTGCACTAAAAATGCCCACCGTTCTCCAAAGCACTTTAGAGATCAGCAAAATGCTGTGGACCTCAGAGATTTCTTTGAAAGAAAGGCTAGCACATGCATGTGAGTATGTCTATACTACTGTCCTCACCTCCCACCCTAAGTCCACACAGTTTCTAGCATTCATTTATGAGAAATTCAGCATTCTTGGACTCCTTTGCACTCAGCGCCTGGAAAGGGACTCTTTGCTAAGCGCCACACACAGACCAAATGGGAAAGGGACCCAGAACTAGAGGGAGGGTGAAAGAGGGGAGGGGAAGGGCGAGTGAAATGAATTAAGATGTGCTGTGTACACATATGAACGCCCCATTGTGAACGTAATTACTATGTACTGCAAACGTCTCCTAATAAAACATTAAAATTTTTAAGATGAAAAAATATGGAGCCCAGTGAGCTTCACCCCACATGCATATCGTGAACAGAGAAACAGAGCAAGCTTGAATAGCCCTTTCCTAGGCTGTCAGTTCCTACTGTAAGATTCTTGTCTTCGCTCGGGGCGAGCATATGTACCTGTACATGAGATTTTGCATTGCTGAGTTATTTTGAGCCTTTCTACGAGGAGGCCCCTAACCTTGATGCTGGTGAGACAAAGGACACAAAGGCTGGGCCCCGCAGCCTGTTCGTTCAGACTCAGTTCGTGCTCAGTTCGCATTCGTGTTCATGAGGCAACTTGGGCAGATCACTGAGAAACCATCCACAGCTCCACTGAAGGGCCACCGCCTGGAGAGCTCCTGGTTGGGAGGAATTTGGGGCAGTGGAAGACACACAGCTGTCCACCGTTGCCATTTTTGTACATGCGATGGGGCTCTGGGGGAGGGCACAAGCCGGCAGACACCCCGAGAGGAAGGCTGTTCTCGTTGGTGACCTTTGTGCCGCATTCTTCCTCGCCCTGGTGAGCCTTGCAACACCAGAAACTGGAGGTTCTGGGAGCCAAGCGGCTGATTTGGAAACCCCAGGAGGCAGCACATACAAATTAAGCTTCAGGGCCACCAGTTCTCGTGAAACGCCCCACTTGCTAAACGCTGAATTTCAAGCCAAGAGCAGCAATTTTCCACAGCTCAAGTCTGGATTTTGTCTCCTGGAAAAGGCTATGAAACCACATGGGACAGAAAACCCAAAAGGTGGTTTTTTTTTTTTTTTTTTTCTATTTTGCATGGAGCACTAGAGAGACCATGCCAAGATTCCAGATGTGCAACAGCTGGATAAATTATCGTCACATTTGCACAGCTCCTTCCAGAAAAGGAAGTGCTGGAGGTGTCTGAAAACACCTCATTGACTTCCTTAGCTTTTCTTATCTTTTTCTTTTTTAAGCTTATCTGAACCCCTGGACTTACTTGTTTGGAAGGAAATAAAAGGGAAAAAAATCCTGTTGGCACCGGTTTTGTTTTCTCAATTTTCTTGTCAACTGACTCATGACAGAAAGATGTCAATTTTGATCAATTTTAATTCCGCAGAGGAGGGGGATAGAGAATTTATAGGCAGCTCTTGGGAACAAAGGAGCCATCTGGTTTTTTAAGTCTACTTTTTGTCTGAAATAGTTCTCTCCAAGTAATAAAATTGTGTATTTTCTATCACTGCCCCTCTGTTTACACTCCTGTTTTCCTGAGGAGCCACACAGCCCTGCTCAAGTGGGTTTCTCCAGTACCGCCCCCTTGTGGCTGGGCTTCTACAGCTGATGGTTTTTGGGTGCTCAGCACCTCTGTCCCTTTAAGCAGGGAGGGCTTGGTTATCATGGGAAACAGCTGGGTGACTGGTGGAGGTCATCCAACCCTGGTTATCCCAGTTCATTTGTCATTTTTAGTGACAATTCTCACTTTGGTTCTGGAGTCCCCAGAGAGGTTTTGCGACATTGTGACTAAAACTCACTTGCTCTCCCAGGACACAGAGGGGACTCTGTGAATTGGGCAGGGTCTCATGTAGCCTCTGTGACCTCCCCAGAATGTCTAAGCCTTTCAGCCTTTGGAGTCCTCCTTCATGATGTGAGTACCCACTGGCTCTTGGCCCACGGCACCCAGGGACTTCTGGTCCACCAGCTCTGAGGCTTCTTGACAGAGCCTTGGTTCTGCTTGCCAGTCCTGACCCCGTGTCTTTCCTGCTTCAGAGTTTCCTTGTTCGCCAGCTTAGCTTCTTGGGCCCTGCTCTTCTCTCTGCCCCGCTGTCTCCCCACCCCAATGCTGAATGCAGTTTCTAAAATTTCCGCAAGATGGGGGCGCTCTGCAGACTCTCCTGGAGCCTGGGGTGATGGGTGGAGCTCCAGCAGAACGGTGCAGGGCACTGACCTATGTGTGAATTTCCCCCCCAGGCCCTGGTGTCCTGGGAGGTTCCTGTTACCAGGTACTGGTATATACCTTCTCTCCTGTTTCCTCACCTCCATTTCCCCCTTCATCCTCTCAACCAGGCTGCTTTAAAATCACAGTGCTCTCACTTTATGTTGCTCCAGGGCTTTCTACTGTCACTCTTCCAGGACAGACTATACCTGGGGGCCTCTCCTACCTCCACCAAAAGGTCCGTCGAACCACCAAGGACATTCATCTTCAAGATGAAACAAGAAAGCCCATCTGCGGCAGAGAGGATTATGTCACGTCTTCTACCAGGTGTCAAGGAGCACAATCAACAGTTCAGGTGTTACCTTTATTTCTCCCGCAGTCATATTAGTCTTCCAGACTTCAATCAGGCAGATTCTTCGCTATGCTGTGATTTAGGTTCCAATATATATTAAATACCTAATATGTGCCAGACATTCTAGTGGGTACTTTAGAGACAAGGGTCATGCAGCTGATGCAGAAGGTCAGCTGAGGACCCCCAAGAATTCTGGAACCCTGGAACTCCAACTATATCTTAGTTTACTTTTTGGAGGTAGGCTGGGCTTAGAGAAGGGCTTGTGCTTCTCAAGCTTAGAGACCACAGAGCTTGAGGACTCTGGAGTTCCAGAAGCCAAGGGAAGGACTTAGAGTTGTCGTCACCCAGGATCTGGTTCTGCTTCGGCCTTGAACAAGGCACTGGTGGCCAGTGCTGGTGACACAATTCACTGTCTAGACTGGGTCTGGAGAAGAAGTGACAAACACCTTGGGGCCCAGAGAAAGGTCAAGGCTGGGACTGGACCGTGGGTGCCAGTTCGTTCCTTTTTTCTGATCACATTTATGGACACAGCGTGGCTGTGTGAGAAGCCGCTAGACTTTTATCCTGTGCTTTAAAATTCTATATGTTTTACTTTTATTTATGCTAGAACCCTATGGTGTGTTCTTATTTCTATTTTTAAAGGCATGAAAATGTAAATTACTGGTAAGTGACAAGAGAGTCACTTAAAACTTCAATTGTGACCAACACATGGCCTGGATGAGAATTTCTCAAACTTTGATGTGTGCACAAATTCCCTGGAGACTTGTTCAAGTGCAAATCCTGACTCAGTATCCCAGGATAGGGCTTACGATTCCACATTTTTGACAAGCTCGTGGGTAGCGTGCCAAAGCTGCTGGTCTGGGACCACTCTGAGCAGTGAGGCTCGATGATCTAATAGCATCTCTCAATACCACTCCCACGTCTCTCCCACAGTTCTGATACATAACGTAAGGAACAAGAACAATATGTACACTCAAGACTAGGACAACAGGCAGACATAAGTAACCACAAGGGAGACAACACTTCTTTACCCTCTGCCCTTTCCAAGGCTGGAGTTCATGCTCTGTAACTAGGTCTGAGCTTCTGATGTTCTTTCTCTGCTTATCCTTTGTGGATTGAAGCCACTTCTACAAGATCCTTATCAATTGTAACAAGTGCAACTGAATCTCAATGTAGAATCCAACTCTTTCCTGAACCAAAGTTCCATGACCTTAATCTAGGGGAGGAATTACTCTCTTTGTCTTATAGGAGACTGTAGATGATTTACAGAGGGCCACTTGGTACCTTGTTTATCCTTTGCCACATGTCTCCAAGGAGTTTCCTATCTTCATTTTCAGATGAGGAAACTGAGGTTCAGAAATGAATCGGTTAACCAGCCCATCATCATGCACCAGACCATGTGCAGAGCCGACTCCACAGGCTGAGTCCCTACAATCATGTCTCACTGTCTTTCCTAGTTACATAGCTATCCAAAAAGCTTGGGACTTGGCTGCTTCCCTTACCTGAAACCAAACAGGATGACCTTAAATTACTAAAGACAAGAGATGGAAAAAGTCATTAAGTACTAGACAAGATTTATTAAATAGACCAGTTAATTTAACCTAATGATATTTTTCAAATTCAAAGGTAAAGAAAACAAAAACAAAATATGTTAGTATCCAGGTACATTATTACAACCGCGTGAATCTAAGTGTGCCTTTCCAGTTCTTGTTTATTCTATGAAACAAAAGAATTGAGAAACACTGATGATTTTAAGGGGAAATGTTTATAAACCATTGATTCCACATGCAGCCCTATTAATGTGTACACATGATACACACGCACACACAATCAGACATTCTAGACCTCTGAATGTCAACTACAAAAATCATCTGCCTTGCCGGCATGGTAGCTCATGCCTGTAATCTCAGCACTCAGGAGGCTGAGGCAGGAGGATCGTTGCGAGTTCGAGACCAGCCTGGGCTACAAAGTGAGCTCAAGGCCTGCCCGAACTGCATAGAGAGACCCTGTCTCAAAAAGACAAAAAAAAAAAATCACCTGCCTTCAAAAATTACCTGAAAGAGTACCAATCAACTTACTGAAACAAATTAGAATGCGACAGATAGTGTTTACATATATAAGTGGCAAACTATGAAACCAGTTAAGTATATCTGGTTTCATATTATTAAAATATTATTAAATATTTATTTAGATAAATAATTATTGCTGATGTGGTTACAAAAATTCATGTAAATAAAGTAATTATCAAAAGAAAAGATGCATATTATGAAATAATAATAGTAATAATAATTTAAGTTAAAAAATCAATATTAAATAAGCCAAATCTGCGAATGGTTGGAAGGAGAAAATAAATACAGCAATGCTGTACTAAACTTTTTATTTTATATAAGAGAAAGGTAATAGATGCTATTTAATTCTCACCAATGATAATTAAAGAGAAATAAATTGAAATTAATGTTAACTAAGTGCGTCATAAAGAGAGGGCACATTGCATTTTTTTGGAATATTAGAAGGAAAAAATAAAGTGGATAGCAAGAATATACCTCATTATGTATATAATCATTGCTCTTGAATAATGAAATTGTGTGCAATTTCATTGCTTTTTTTATTTTCTTGTGCTCTCCAAATTTTATATTAAACACCTATCATTTCATAATATGAAGCAAAAGCTACATAATTACTATATAAAAATTTGCTCCCTTTTAGAAGCTATACCTACTTCCAATAAATAAACTTTATACAGTTTATCACAGAAAATAGCCATATTAATGAGATTTTTCCTTTTTTAGTCATCTATAGTCCCAATATGAAACTGATCTGTCTCAAAGCATCAAATGTGGGAATTAAAAAATTGATATATAACTGATATATCTGGGACCTTCTATGGGTACATCAGGTGACCATTCTTTTGCAAACTGCATCAAATGAAGAGACGCTTAGCTTATACCGAGAGTGTGGTCATTCAGCCACCTAGACAGGACAATTCTGTTGAACAATTTATTGTTAGCTCCTTAAAAGTCACATATCTGCATGCTGGGCCTGGGAGGATCCAACCAGAAGCCAACCAGCCAGCCTTTCTGGTAAACTGGGCAAGCCACATGCCTCCAGTGAGCCTACTGGCGCACTGGCTGAGAATCAACCCACCCACTCATCCCCCTACACCCACCCCAAGCAACCTGCTGCTTCAGAGGACAGGCTGATTTGATAGCAACTAAGGTACATAAAGCAACTAAATGCTTGTATTGTCTGGTTGATTTTGCAGGCCTGGGGCCAGCGGTCCGAGCATCTCTTGGGAGGATAGGAGTATGCAATATAGCAAATATGGGGGATTTCCTTCTAGCTTGTCTTTGAAGGCCAATATTGCTCTCACTGTTTTGGTTTGTTCTGATTGTTTTGCTTTATTCAATATTCTGCTTTGATTGGTTTTATTCTGTTTGGTTTTGGTTTGATTTTGCTATACCTGATGGAATGGACCACTATTGCGAAGATAACAGGATATTCTATGGTAGCTATTGTTGTTTTCCTAGTACCCTGCTTTGAAGTCTTGTACCAATTTTGCTGCTTTGTTTTTATTGGCCTTGTTCTATTTTGCTTCACTGGATTTTACTATCTTTAAAAAAAAGTCACATATCTGCCTTCCACTGAGCACCTGTTATGCTACATGATGGGTATCTGTAGACGCCTTTTTCCTGCCTTAGTCATGGTCTGGGAAGTTTATATTTGTAATTCCATGGAAACATTACTGGAATTGTGGTGAGTTAATTCCAATCTACTACCTCCAGTGCAACCCACGATGAGAACAGAGAATAAAGACAGTAAGACATATTGATAGTTGTGGAAAGCCAAGGGGTCCTGGGTCTGGTCCAGATAAGAGTTCACAGAACAAAAGCTCGACCCAGGGCTTAATCTGGATTTTATTAATTCATGAAGAAGGGAGTGGCTAGAGGATGAGTGACTGTGAGAATGGTGGGAATTATGTGAGTACTGTGAGCTGGGCTCCTCTGCAATATGCAGAGAGAAGGGTGTGCAGAAAGACCAGTCTGCATCACACAACTGAGGTAGTAGTTAATGTTTAGGCAGCGGTGCTTCAGCTCTGATGTGCAAACTTTTGTGCCCTGGGAAGTCACAGCCTCATCTCAAGGCTCAAAGCCAGTCAACAGCTGTAGAGCACTGGCTTTGCATCCCACTGGATTCAACAATTTAGGGAGTCACTGAGGTGGGAAAACAGCAAAGCAGTGACTGTTGCCTGGCATCAGTACTTCAGCCAACCCTATTTACATTGCTTAGAGCCAATTGAAGAGAAAAGGAAATAGTTTAGCTAGCTCTGTACATATCAGTACAGGGAGATAGGGCCAGGTTTAGCCAAAGTGGAGGTGACTGCTTTTTATTCAAGGAGAATCATTCAGGTGGTCCTCTGCAGGTATCTGATAACTTAAGCCCAATCTCATATCAATTCTCGATTCAATTCTGTATGGTTAAAATCTGTGCCCCTTTCTTACAGTGGAAAAGATAGGCTCAGGAAAGTATACTTGTTTGCCTGATGGCCAATCATGCAGCATGATTCAGAGTGATCTTAAAGCAATTATAAGCATATAAGTAATGAAAGAGATACTACTCATTTTGGAAGATTCAAAGAAAGAAAAATACCCAATTCCACAGCCCTCACACAGCCATGTTAACACAGTGGCTGATTATATTACTGTAATTCAGCCATTTATTCACCACACTATTCAACAAATACATGCTACACCAGGAAAATAGAGGCTCAGGAACTATGAGGTCTGTGTGGACCACAAAGGTAAGTTTTCAGACAGACTCAGGAGAAGAAATAAAGGACAACTATAATGCAAGTCAAATGTGGCATGTGTGCTATCAAAGACAAATGCAAAATACTGTGAGACTTCAAAGAAGCCAGCTGGGGGTGAGTACTGAATTGAGGAAGGTCTAGATGGAAGAGAATGATTAGTCATGGAAACCAAGGGTGACTCTGTATACAGCAGGTAGATGGAACAACAGGGGTTAGGAAGATCATATGGCACAGGGAAGCGTGGCTGTGGGTAAGAAGGGCAGAGGAGGGGCCCAGAGACACTCATTTTACACTTCCTCAGAAGGTGCAGAAGATACACTGTGAAAAACTTTATGACTGCTGCTGGACTGTAACCTGCCAATAATGTTAGGGTGGTGGAAACAGAATAAAATGGACAGAAAGTGGGAATGGAATCAAGAAATGTCAGGAGGGGAAGTCCTGCAGACTGAATCAGTGGGGAGGTCCAGAAGAAACCAGCCCTGAGTTCCAAGCCTGGGGGGCCAAAGGCCTCACAATGGCCCTAAAAGGCCTATCACCTGTAGATTCCCATAGCTCTGCTCCTTTCCTTCTTTTCTCCCCTTTGCTCCAGCCACAGTGGTTTCCTCAAACTTCTAACACTGGACAAACTCAGCCATGAGTTCTTTGTGTGTGTTCTCTGACCTGCAAATTCCTCCCAGACATTTGTATGTCTGCACGCTCACCTCCGTCAGGTCCTTGTCCCAGGGTCAGCTTCTTGCGGAGGCCCCTTCACCAGCTCTTCCCACACACATTTCCCCTTATCCTGCTCCAGTTTCCTCAGTCATGAATGTTGCATTCTAGTGCACTGTATCGTTTTACTTATTGCTTCTGTTTTATTACCAGACTGCCCTTATTAGTGCCAGTTCTGTTAAGAAGAGATTTTGGTCTGGTTTGTCCATTGCTATATTCCCACAGCTGGTGCATAATAACTGCTCATTAGCTATTTGCTCAATAGTGATGGTTTATAGACAAAACCCAAAATTCAGGGAAGAGAGCTGGCATGAGTAGGAGGAGAAAATAGGTGCTATGGTTTATATCTGGATGCCCCCCAAAGCCTCTTGTAATAGTAGGTGGGACTTTTGAAAGGTTATTGGATAATGGGGACTTATAGGGGACTTGCTGTCAGGAAGTGGGGTCTGGTTAGAAGAGGTGGGTCACTGGGGATGTGGCTTGGAAGGATTCATTTCCCTCCTAACTCCTCCCTTCACTCACTGCTTCCTATTTGCCATGCCTTGAACAACCCCCATCTGCCATGTTCCCTCTGCCCTGCCACCCTTTCTTGAAGCCAGCCAAATAGGTACTGAAACCTTTACAAACAGTGAGCCAAAATAAACCTCTCCTTCTTTGCATTGCAGTGTCAGATACTGAGTCTCATTAATGAGAAAGAGACTAAGACAATGGAGCTGGTGAGAAATATTTGGTCATAGATGCTGGGATGTCAGGCACCCGGCAATGTGTGATTGGAAATGAGAAGCTGGGTTCAGCCTGGAAGCCTGGCTTGAGGACAGAGGGACACACAGAGGGAACTTAGATTTTGAACACAATGAGGGCACTGTGAGTGCAGCGTGGGAGGACAAGACAGAAAGGGGAGTTAAATGGAGAGAGGAGAATGTACCCAGGGGTAGGTGATCAACTGAGACTCAAATTGCAGGCGCAGCAGAGAGAATGAGGAGGAGGCTTGGATATGTGCAGAGGCCAATGAGGATCATGGGTGTCCTTTTGAAAGACTTTAAAATCATGTGGCATAGAGAACAGACCTGGATTGTTTAATATGGTGGCCACTGAGTGCCTAATCTATGCTTTGCTTAAGGTAGAATGTGCTCCAAGTGCAAAGACCACATTGGACTATGAAGACAGAAAAATGAGGAAAAAGAATGCAATATAACTTGTTAATTTTTATATTGATCACATGTTGTGATCAATAAAATATATCAAAATATATTAAAGAAAATATATCAGGTAAATTTAGGATATATTAGGTTAGATCAAATATGTTACTCAAAAGCAGTTTCAATGTTTTGATTTTTTTACTTTTTTAATGTTATTACCAGAAACTTAAAAATTGAACCTGTAGCTCACATTGTATTTCTATCAGACAGAGCTGGGCTGGCCTGCCAGAGATTGAAAATTACCAGCAAGCGTGAACTTATTCCTTCCCTCCTCGCTCCTTCTTTCTCTCCCTTCCCTCTCTTCCTTTGTCCCTTCTCCTTCCACCCCTTCTTTCTAGACACACATATCTTTTAGCAGTTACATTGTTTTCTGAATGGATACCCAACTAGTTAATCTTCCATTCTCAATAAAAATAGATGCTTTTCATAATATCAACTCATCAAATCACTGTAGCATTAAGTTGCCTGGAACTATATTAAAGTCAGTGACATGTGGTCCATTAGCTGTACCAAATTCTTTGTCTCCCTGGGAGAAAAAGCAACTGCATAAATAAGCTCCACATTAAGAGCAAATGAATGAAAACATTTGAAGAAACCACCTACGAGAAGTCCTGGAATTGTAATTACCTAGCCTTCCAATTTGGCAAATAGAGGTTTTTGTTTTGTTTTGTTTTGCTTTTAATATAACCAACTTCCAAATGATGGTCCTTGCCCAGTAGGAGGGAGTGAGACCCAGGCTTGCATGCATCCAAGACAAAGACTTTTCTGATCTGGACATTTGAACTGCTGCTTAAGAAGAGGAAGTTCCCAGTGTTCATCTTGGCTGGGGCCAGGAATTGTTTTTGGACTCAGCAAGATCAGCCTTGAACATTTATGTATCTGCTTTCTAGTGCTGTGAATGTGCTTACTTTTGAGAAAAAAAATCAAAGAATACTTAATAAAGTTATTTCTACATTTCCCTGGTTTCTATTCAAAAATTTCAGAGTTAAAATATAATGCTATGTAGCAACGTGGACAATCCCTCCTGGGGCAGGTGAGAACTTTGAGGCAAGCGAGGACTCACTTGGTCATCATTACCATCAATGAGGAGATGGACTCAGAGAGCCTGTGCCTGACGTCCACAGAAGCAGAATTCAGAAGAGTCCCCCAGGTACCCTGCCGCTCACTCCTCACAGCTTACTTCTCTCTCTCTCCTCAGCCTCATGTTACCCAGGAACCCCTGGGCTCAGGGGGCCACTCCCCACCATAGACAGTGGTCTATGTTGCTGTTGCTAATCAAAGAGCAGTGGTTCTTTCCTTCCATGTTTATTAAGGAAGTTGGGTTTAAGTGGCTATCTTTGATAACCAGTTAGCATTTTCTAGTCAAGGAGCCCTTAAGCTAAACCCAGGATTAACTGATGCTCTTTTTGGTGTGCAATGATTTAATCTTGCTTGAAAGGAAAAAAAAGAATTACAGAAAGTTCTCATGTGATGATCTCCTTTCTGAACACAAGGAAGCTATGCTGCACCCAGAACCTTAGCTCAGAGGTAAGAGTCACCTCAATAATGACAATGGCATGTTTTCAGTGAGTCAGAGTAGAAGTCAGGGTTTTCACTGGCTGCTAACAAGTCTGGCCATTTCAGTATGACGGGGTTCCATGTAGCAGACCCTAGCATGAGGATTTGTGTGCGTGTAAATCAGTTCAGAAATCCTCCAAGGACTGTGGAGCAGGAAGAAGAAGGGCAAGAAGCCAAGTGCACATCAAACCTCCGGCCAACTTCAACCTTAGCCTGACCTCCCCAGCACAGCTCTGGAATGTAACTGTGCCTGCGTGTGTGCACCCTTAAGGTATGGGAACTGGCCTTCTGATGTTCTGTGGTGGCCCAACATTGCACAGGGTCCAACCTAGGCAAGGTAAGCTCCAGTCACCTAGTATCATCTGCCACGGGGCAATGGGCACATGAACTAGGAAGGAGGTTTAGGGGCTTGGAATGAAACCATTGGTGCCTTCTGTACCATAATTTTGGCCTGGACAGAATTTTGACATCTACTAATACTCTATTCACCTGTCTCCTGGGGTCCTTACCTGAAGATCTGGGTTGGTTTATGCCCAATTTCCATCTCTCCCTTTCCCTTTAATCATTGTAATTTAATGATTAAAGTACTTTAGAAATACTAAAGTAACAGCAAATTCAGGAAATCGGTTTCCTTCTTAGCCTGAATCTTTTGGCAGAGATGCTAATCAAAGCCACACACACAGGTGGGTATTCCTCTCCCTCTGGCCCAGTGGCTGGCTCCAGGAATACCTTGACCAGCAGTCACATACAGGGGACATGAATACTCTGACAGTTTTCAAGCAGAAAGGTATTCAGAGCAGGGTGATCAGTGCTCAGAAATCCCTGGAAGGATTCAAGATGCAGAATTCTGGGAAAGATGTCCTTTGCCCATTAGGGGTTCAAGCAAGAAGGTGAAAAGTGAGGGGTCCTCACTGAAACCCCTGCATTCAATAGCATGTGCAGTTGCTGCAATTCAGGGTTTAAAAGCTTCTTGACACATGTAAACTGACTGGACACTGAAGCAACTGCTCTTGCCAGGAGCCACAGATGATGCAACAAGAAAGTGGTGCCCTCTTACTGCTGTCCCCCACATCTCGTGCTGGAGCATCGGGCAGGCCAGCCCCAGCTGGCTTGCAAAACCCTAGCTGAGAAGAAGCCGTGGGTGCAGATTTCAGTTTTTCATTTTGCCACTTGAGGAAGCCCCCTGGAGGGGAGTCAGCATAGGCTCCGTGGTCCAGGGCACCACGTCCCCCACTCTAGAGGAGCGCATGGCCTAGCACAACCCACAGGAATCAGGGTAGTACTTTACACTGGACAATGGTGAAGAGGGGAAGAGCAGCTTTCTCATCTCCTGCTCGATGTGGACAGGAGAACTCGGTCTGCTGCTGCAGGAAGCCATCCTTGTTTGGCCTTAGAATGAAGCCAGTACAAAGTGGGGAGCAAAACCCACTTGAGAGACCTACAGATGCTTTATCTTGATACCACAAGAAGATCCTGAGTGGGGAGGTGATTTGTTCCAGGTCACGGGACTGTGGGTGGGTAAAGGTAGGTCCAGAACACCAGTTACCTGACTTCCAGTGCGGGTATTGTTCCCATCAAATGACCCCTCAGCCTTTGCTAAGAACATGTAGTCCCTTCCCTCCTGACAGTGGCACTCCTACCCCCCCACAGAAAGGGTCTTTCCATCTCTATTTATTGGCCTGTAAAGTGGTACATTGATTGGAAACTACTAAGTGAGCAGAGTTGCCTGCAGACAGGGCCTTAGCAGAAAAGCACTCAGAACGCATTCTTGTGGCAGACCTGGTGGAGCCTGGTGTATATGAATAGCTCAGAACTGTGGCCTGGATGGTGAGGAGCTCAGAGCAGACTTTGGAAACACCCTAGGGCACAGTGAAGTGTGGCCACACTGGTTCAGGCTATTTTAAGCCTCGGAAACTGAGGGAAGTAAGGTGGGGTGAACCAGTGGTTTCCCAGGGCAGATGAGAGCCAGGCCAGCTTCCTGTGTGCCTTCAAGGTCACCTTGAGGCCTTTCCCTGTCACTGTGCTTTCCTCTCTTCCCCTGGGAAGGATGGGAAGGAAGAGCCCTCTGGCCTCAGGGAAGTGAGCTAGGAAGGAGCCAGAATGAAAGGGAAACCTGAGCCAGAGGACTCAGTATAGCCAGAAAAATGAGCAAAAATAGTGACAGCTCCTGAGTGTCCTCCCTCAAATTATTGGCTCTATTTATTTTATGTAATCTTCTCACCATCTCTTTGAGATAGGAGCCACCACTGGTGCCGTTTGCCAGAAAGAAACTGGCTCAGAGAAATCGAGTCCTGAACCCAAGGTCAACCAGAGATCTGGGACTTGCAAATAGGTGGGTGTGAGCTCCTATGACTCTGCTCAACCTCACATCCACCCACTTCGGAGCTACCTTTCTCCACACATGTGCTACTTTCCAACAGTTCTGGAAGTTCCATTTTATAAACTCTTTTTCAGATTAGGAGACTAAAGCTTAGTGAAGGATAAGAAATCTGACCACGGACACGCAAGGGTGTACAGGTTGTGCAGAGCAGTGCTAGGAGTGCCCTGTTCTTGTCTTTCCATGGCCTAAGTATTTACTTTTATGTTGTGCACAAGTTTTTAAGGCTCCGAAGCAATTTCACTGACTCTCTCAGCACACTGATTCTACCCTCTCTAATTTTGCATCGAGGAAATACGTTCTAGAAGCGCAGGGGACTGACCCAAGGTTACACAGCTAATGAGTAGATGAAATGGAACCCAGACTCCAGGCACTTTGGCAGAGCATTAGCCAACTTTTATTGCCTATGAAGTGTTTTCTCTTTCTTTGAGGCTGATTTCACTGGGTAGGGGTTTCTGCCACTTTGGCTTTAAGTTTCTCTATCTATTCACCTTATCTTCTGTCAAGTAACGAATGATCTGAAACACAGAGACATTATAGCAGGATGCCATAGATACTGCAATGGATACTTCTTTAAGGAGAAGATTCTTTTCGAGACGTAAACCTTCCTGTAATTCAGTGTTGACCCCATAATCCTTTACCACTTAAATACACTATAATATATTAGCCAAATCCATTCTGTCATCTATAATCTTTTGTGACAGAAATCCTAGGAGCTGCTCTATTCAGATGCCTCCGTATTTCACTAGGCATTTATTTATATTCCCTGACAGACACTTGTCTGAGGGGCTACTAATGTAGTGGTAAGCAGTGAGAGAGATAAACAAGCCTAGAAGCTGGGATCTAGAATCGAGGGGGAAATGTCTAGGATCTAGAAAAGGTCTGGAACAGTGGTGGTAAACTTTTGGCATGCATGCTGCAGTGGGCTGTTGGTTATTGCAAACTAAAAGACTTGCTGTCACTGGTCTAGAATCTAGAATCTGGAATCTAGAGGTAAAGGAATGGGCATTTGACCTGAATTGTTTTTTCTTGAGTTCTTTAGGTGATAATTTTAAATACAACTAAAAGTACGATAGAGAACCTATTTTGATCTTTGATTTACCCTCATTCTTTTATTAAATCAAAACAAAGAAACATTTACCTGGCTTCTCCTCTGGGCTGGGCACTCTAGAAGCCAGATATTTAGAGCTCAGAAATGAACCAAACTGGGTGTCTGCTCTCCCAGAGCCTATATTTTAGTGAGAGAGTTGATTACATGGAATTCCATTTCCAAAACTGAGTGTATCATGCAAACGAGGTGAGTGTCAAATGCGTGGAGATGCATGGATGTTTTTGAACTTCGTGAAGGCCTGGAGGTCTGCACAGTAGTTTTCCAAGACCATGTTATAGGGAGACGTTTCGGACAGAGAATTGCCTATCAGAAGACTTGTGAATGGAGGAAGCTGGAAGAAGCAAGGAGCTGAGCAATGCCAGAGTGAGGGGATCCTGGAGAAAGCAGGGTTGTGACAGCAGCGAGAAAAGTAACTAAGACGGTGCTCTGTGGGAGTGGTTGAGGAAGGAGATGTGGAGTTGAAGCACTTGGCAAGCTGACTTTTGAGGAGTCCGTGTGTGCTATAGAAAGGAATTTATATTGTCTCCTGGAGACAGGGAAGGCTATTGAAGAGGTCCAGCAGGAATGGACTAGACCAGGTTTCTATTTTAGAAAGGTTGTTCTGGTTGCTATTGGAGAAAAACTCCATTAGTGAGACCAGCAAGCAGGAAGCCACTTAAGAGAGGACTTAGTGATCAGAAAGAGAAATAAAAGGGCACCCAGTGAGTCCAGGGAGGTGGAGATAAGAACTAGGGATGTGCAGATGGGGATATTTATGGGGAAGACAGCAAAGGAGTCATTTTTTAAAAAAACAAATGTTTGAATTGATAACAGGCTAAAAAGGGGGGAGGGGCAAGGGAGGAGCTCTTTAAGACTGAACAAGGAAGTGATTATGCTATATAGGAAGTTGGGTTAATAAAGAGAAAAATACTTAGTTATTCCATCATCTGAGCATAACTAGTATACTTTTCCTTCCAATATTTCCCTCAGTTTACAACTCAACACTAATTCTTAGGTGACACTTTTTCCTGAACATCGGATGCTTAGCCAGCAACCCTAAGAGCTTCATAGAACCTGTGAAAGACTCGCTTTAGACTCATTGCTGGAAGCGTGGTCTTCATGTCCCATCTGGAGGAAAGCCAGATTTCTAGTGTATTTAAGAGCCAGGCAATTGGACCCTGGACCATATCATGAGCACTGTGTAGTCACATTCTTTCTGTAGCTTGATGTGTCAAATCATTTATTTTTTCCTGTCTCCCTGAAAGGTCACAAAAATGGACAAGAGTATGGGACTCCTTATATCTTTGTGCCCTAGAAAATTCAGCTTGAGCTGCCAGAAGTAATAGTGTTCATATTAATCTTTGCAGTGGCTGTGAGGCCTGCTCTTGGAGCAGCTGGTGGGGAAATAATTGATCTTTCACTTAGCATTCAAGTGTTTTCACCGCTAGGGTATTCTCTGAGTGTGGTTCAGTTTTCTGCCTTGCTCCAAGTGGAAAAAAGAATGTCATGGATGTGAGGCCCACAGAAAAGACATCCTGGAAGTAGCTGGCTCTAGTGGGTCAGAACAATTTGCTATTGGCTAGATCTGAGTTTAGGCGTGAAGAAAAAGCTGAAGCCCTCTTCCGAGAAGGCATTCGTCAGAATGTCAGCAGTCTTGGCCTTGAATGAAAGGCCTCAGGAGGACATCCAGACAGTGCCCTTATTCTGTGTTACCAGGTTGAAGAGTAATCTCCTGCAAAGTAGACATTTGACGGAAGGAGGCTAGCCTGGAAAGGGAGCCAAACCAGCTTGCTAAAGGGCAGGATGGTCTCAATGGGGCCTTGGCAAATCCAAGGCCCCGGGTTCATTCTTTGGATTCTCCCTGCCTTGGTGGCCATCTCCGTTGTGGGCGTCCTTTGGGAAGGAGTGTGGCGATCCATGGGTAGGGGCGGTGCATTTGAGTGAGGGAGGGAGGGAGAAGAAAAGGGGCAGATGGATGGGAAGGAACTAGACATATGCCACTGACCAAAACCAGGAGCTGGGACAGTCTTCATCTGTCACATGCCTTTCTGTGGGGACAGCAGCAGGACATCCAACAGTATGTTCTCTGGGGCTGGGCCCAGACTAATTCTACATGACAATGGTTGCTCTATGCTCTTTCAGGGAACTTTGGAAGGTCTTTGCAGGACCCATGTGGCCTTGTGGCCAGAGTTGGAAAAGGTTCCCTCTTGGACTTCCGGCTTGCTCAGCAGTTGGTGAGAGGCTAAGGCTGTGAGTTACCCAGGAGGCCAGACAAGCATTTCCCCTGGCATCTCCTGCCATTGTTACTGAAGGAAGCCTTTACTGGCTGTGGACAGGGTTCCAGGGCACAGCAGGTGGCTGCCCCTGCTCCCTGGGCTCTTTCGGGCTGGCTAGAATGAAGGCTGAACTTCTCTCTCTCTTACGGGCACTGAGGGATTTTGCAAGATAACACGTCAGAGTGTTTTTCTGACTTCCTGTTGGGCTCACCTTTCACAGTCTGCCCATATGAAAATGCATGGCACAGCCAGAGTGAGAAAGACGCTTGGAAACCAATGCCAGGCTGGGTCACACTAGCAGGAGCAGACACTTGGTATTCAGTAAAGCTGTGAGCTGATTTTGCGGTATACTGATCTCTTAAAAACAGATAATGAGACTCAAATAGCTTTTTTTAAAAAAAAAAAAGAAAGAAAGAAACTACTGATAAAGGAATCATGTCATCACCAAAGAAAATATAGGCACTCTGTTCTTGTGAGAGCAATAAAGGTACTGAACAGGGAAATGCCATAAAACATGACTCATAACATGCCCTGTCCAGGCTCCTCATTTCTATTCATACACAAAGGGGGGAGTCTTATATTCAAGTCACTTTCACGTAAAAGATATAACAGCAGGGGAAATGAGTTACAATACTATCGATCAAAGTAACTTGTAAGTAGAATACCTCAATAAACTTAATCTCTCTGTCAATGTACAGCCCAGACAGGCCCCACATTCACACCTGGGCCTAAGAGCCTGAGTAGAGTCTCTCCATAAGGAAGTCCATCTCTTATTAACCTCACTGGGACACTCTGCTTAGTGATCTCACAGGCTTCTTTGGCTGAAGTGCACAGTTTGTGAAGGCAGAGAGTACCAAGAGAAACCATCAGAACTTTTTTGGTGGCAAGAGATAGAAACCAAGTTTCAACTACTACTCTTAAGAACCAAAAGTGGATGGAAAGGGGTCTGGAATTTGTTTAGGTGTTGTAGCTTGGAAGATGCAACTCCCAAGAGGAGAATCAAGTTGTTTCCAGAAGAATGGGGAAGAGAAGACAGTTGGGCAGAAATAACAGATGTCCATCGCAACCTCTGCCTTGGCCCCCAGAGAGGACAGTAGAAGCTTCTCGTTGCTCTTCCTCTGACCCTTGCAGGTGTCTTCTTACCTGCTGTCACCATGCCATCTCCCGTTCAGGAGCTCTTCCTTGATTTCAACTGATCTTTCTGCCTTGGGTACTTGGCATACAACCCAGTGAAAATCCTGATCTACTTAATGCACATTCTAAAGAAGATCAAGGACCACCAAATAGCTGTGGATTGGCAATAGCTCAAGAGTAAGAAATGAAAAGGATCCTTCCGTGCTAGAATCTGGCATCAGAGCTGAAGTTGGTGTAGCAAGAAAATTTAATTAAAAGTGCTTCCCTTTCCATCTTGGCAAATTCCCTTTACTCAAGATTACAAGGAGTGGGTTTTTTTTACTATATTCAATTTGTACTGCTTCATATCACCCGGTATTGACTGCCACGTTGACTCAGGTTAAGGAATAGAAGAAGAGACACTCGGTACCTGAACAGGAACCTACCAAGTCAGTTCAGGTAAGACACTTTCAGGGAGATTCAAGAATAGTGTTGCATGAGTTCAGAAAATGGAGATGGGAGATGATTCTGGATTCATACCAGGCATGTCAATAGTAGCCATCTACCTATTCATACCACTTGCAAGAAATATGGGTGTTTGCATATTTTTTAGCTTTACACTTCTCTTAGACTACAAGAAAAGCATTCATCTTAATTACACCTGTATCTCTCAACAGATCCAGCAAAAAGGAAGTATCCTTCATAGTTTTTTCAATGAGTTCATTGTCTCCTCCTTAAGCTCCTCCACCTAAAAGATTGGTTAACTATGTGCTTGTATCAGGCCAGCTCTCATTCGATTACTCGAATCCCTCTGACTTTCTCCCAGACTGAGTTGCACCTGATCATCATAGTCTCTTTATTCTCTTGTATATCATAAGATTTGTGGTTAACATCTACCTCTAACTGACTAATTCTGTTCTACTTTATTGTTCAAATTCTTGAAAGGAGTAGGTATGGCTTATGTCTAGATGTCTTGTGTGGTCACAGATGGGGCTTTTTCAGCGATGGCTGGATCTGGAGTGTGTGGCTGATTCGTGGCGCAATGTTAGGATTAAGGATGTGGTCTGTCAGAGTTTAGAGAACCAGGATGCTGTGGTTTGTCATTTGTTGCTTGCTTTTGCTATCTTCCAGCTGCCATGAGCTGTTTCTCCTCTGCAGTGCCCCCTGCCCGGGAGACAACCGACTATGAGCTGAAACCTCTATAAACCATGAGCTACATAAACCTTTCTTTCTTTATCTTTGTGGACCAGATGCTTTGTCTTAGCAACAACAAAAATAAGATGGAGTAATGGGGGAAGGTAGAGAGAAAGAACCAGGCCATTCCTTTGCATCAAGGCATAGATCATGAGCCAACGAGTAGATTGGCGGCCCATTTTGGTTATAGGTAGAGTGAGGGCAAAGCTCGGTATCCACTTATTCAAAACATGAGTTCCTGGGAATCAAAGTCTGTGGGCTCTGTGGTATTTTACCATGACCTAAATTTACTCAGGGAATTATTTGTGGCCTTTTTTTCAATTTTCATTAGTAAGTATTTGCAGTAGGTAATGATTATATTCCTCGCTGGGAGTTGGTGCATGTACACAGCACATCTTAATCCTGTTCTCATCCTCTTCCCCTCCTCTCTTTCTTCTTCCTCTCTTTCTCTAGGTTCCCTTTCCATTAGCAAAATATCTACTCTCTATTCCTCACTATCCTTTATTTTGCTCTTTATTTATATTTTAGTTTTCTTAGGTCATATTTAAACTGTGTGTTTGTTTATTCCACTTATTATCTCAAGATACATACATTTTCCTAAAAATGGCTGGCTTGTTCTTCTTTATAGCAGAATGTGCTCTATTATGTATAATACCACATTTTCTTTATCCATTCATCCATTGAAGAACATATAAGCCTTTTCCAAAATTTAAGTATTGTGAATTGTGCTGCTATACACATGTATGGATGTATCCCTGTAATATATGTCTCTTTTGGGAAGATACCTGGAAGAGGAATAGCAGAGTAGAGTGGAATTTGTAGTATTTTTGATGCCTAAGATGAAGATGTATTTTTTTTGCATATTTGTGATTTATTCTGCCAGATACTTACTCTACTACTCCAGGATTACTTTAAATTAACTTAACTGCTTAAGATTACTTTGCCCATCCATGTAATATGAATTGGGGATCTTGTGATGGACTGAATGGTGGTCACTAAATATGTTCACTAAATACACTCACTTCCTAACCTCTGGAACTCTTCATGGTACCTTATTTGGAAAAAAGAGTTTCTGCCCATATAATTAACTTGAGATGAAATTATCTTGGATAATCTAGGTGAATCTGAAATCCAAGGACAAGTGTACCTAGGACGATGCAGATGAGAAACACACAAAGAAGAGATAGCAGAGGCAAGAACTGCCAACTGTCACCCAAATCTGGAAAAGGCAAGGGGCAGAATCTCCTCAGAGCCTCCGGAGGGAGCACAGCTCGGCTAGTGTCTTGATTTAAATTTCTGGCCTCCGGAACTGTCAGAGAAGAGATGTCTGCTATTCTGAGCCACCCAGTTTGGAGTAATTTATCTAGGCTTCAAATCTGTATAAGGGCTACTTGGTTATTGCACCTGCTCTAGGACTTTGTGTGTTTCCATTCCAGCTCAGCACCAAGACAACATTTCCTGTTTTCCTTTGGGACAGAGAATTTCCAAAGCTGTGAAGGATGTTTTACTATACGTTAGCTTGTGATAGTTTCATGGTTGTTGGCAGAAGGTTTAAGATTCCCAAGTCAGAAACAAAGAAAGGATTGTTATTTATGCAATAGCAGTACCCAGAGTATTGATATTTCCGTCAGTTCCCATTTGCAGTTCCCAAGAGTGACATTGAAAAAAATCACATGATACCTGCACATGTAATCAGTTTCATTGTGGGAAAGTGACCTCTGGTTGGCTGACCTGTGTATTTTACATTAGCTAGTGAGCCTGTCTTCCTTTGGCATCACGAAGAGATATTAACTTTGTTAAAGTGGACAAAAGCTTGTGCACCTCCTGCTCTGAAGGGATACACTACCTGCACTTTCTGAGGCTATAAGCACAGCTATTGTCTGCTTTGGAGGGAGAAACTCTGTCTTCTAAGGCTGCTCATTATACAAACACACTTGAAAATGAGATAGTGCAGAGTGGAGAGAGTAGTGCTTCTCTTCTAATATGTACAGAAACATTAGATTCCTGAAGCACTGTCTCCCAGTGCAGATAGGGTTAATGGGAACAGGGGCGGATCAAATTTTCTTCTACTTCTCTTTTGCCCCAAAGATGTATTAGTTCTTATTTGCTGCATAACCCAATTTCCCCTATACCCAAAACAGATTAGAATAGTTCTTGTATACCTGCCTAATGATATCAAAAGCAGTATCATAGTATTGGATGACTCCTCACCTAAAATGACAAAGAGAGAAATGTGTTGACTTCAAAGGGGGTGATGGTCTGTGTTCATAAACTACAAAAAGGTTTAGTATAAATTATTGTTGCCCATTGCCTTGCAAGGCTCTTTGAGCAGCCTTTCAAAGGCTTCTGAAAGAGAAATCTCAAAGTATTATAAGCAGCCATACCACTGTTAAAGAACAAAATGACTGTGTCTCCCAGGGTGTCTACAGGGAAGGCATACTTCTTCTGTATCTAGGGTTCAGTATGATTGCTCAGCAGCAGGAATTCCAGCCTATAATTCCTTCTCTTATTTGCTGAAAGCCCACCAACACTAAGTTGTGAGGAAGAATCCGTGAAGATATACAGAAAAGAAACACAACAAGAGACTGAAAACCGTACCCAGGACATTTCTCTTGTGGACAGCACAATTCTACTTATAGGAGCTCGGTAGTCTGTGTCTGACTCAAGGCTTAAGTTGGGGTAGAAAGAGGGAGAATTTGGAAGAACCCACTCCAGCCCCTGTGATCGATTCCTATTGGCCCTTTCCATATGTGAGGTGCTCGTTGGTCCAGGCAACTCTTTTGTCTCTCTGTTTCTGTTCAGTATTTCACCAACTGCCAGCCTAGCTTGATAGCCCATCTGGGATTGGAAGTCTTATAGCCAACTGGACTGAACTGAGTCATACCTCAGTTCCACAAAAATGTTTGCTTATTGCTAATTCCACTAACTGTTGGTGTAAGACTAAACTCTATAGAGGTCACTGCCAATAAAAGGCAGGCATAAAATTGATTAAGCTGGGGTGGGGGTTGCAAAGTAAAGAAAATTCCAGTTGTCTTTTCAATAAAGCATTTTTGAATTTAGTACCTAATCCAGAGCAGACCCAATCGCTCAGATGTGAACCATCTTTTTCTTCTTCCACTAATAAGTGGAAGTTAACCTTATTTTAAGAGTAAAGCACGTTTCCCTCTGCGTCAGCAGGCAAGACAAATATTGAATTTAAGGCAACCAAAGGACATGAACTTGAACTAAGTTTGAAAATATAGACTTTCGTAGATAATATCTCTAGATTATGAGACATTTTGATGTAGAGCTGAACGTAAGCCTTTTCTCCTCCAAAGAACAAGTTACCCTTTTTTTTCTGGAAGCAGAAAGAGTCTGAATTTCCCAGGATGAAAAAAAAAAAAAAATTCAGTCTCTAATTGAACAACAAAATCACAGTTTTTTCAAGACTTGTCTATTTATTTACCTTTTTTTTTTTTTTTAATCTTGGGTTAGGGAGCATATCAGACCTTGTGCTGGAAGGTGAATTTGTGTTTGGGTTTAGATCTAAAATGTTCCCCCCAGAGTCTCATGCATTTGGAAGATGATTGGGTCACAAGGATGCTACACTCATCAGTAGATTCACCCACTGATGAGCTGTAAATCATCGTGCAGTGACAAGATGGGTCTACTTGGAGGTAAGTCACTGAGGCAGTGAAATGGAAAGGTGTGTTCTTGTGCTTGGCTCCTCTGCTTCTCTCTGTCTCTCTCTGTCTCTCTCTGTCTCTCTCTCTCTCTGCTTCCTGGCTTCCATGAGGTGAGCAACTTTTCTCTCCCATGCTCTTCCATCCATATGATTCTGCCTCGGCACCAGCTGAACCTGGACTGAAAACATCTGAAACCCTTAGCTTAACTAAACCTCTCCTCCTCTAAATTGTGGGGGTCAGGTATTTTGTCCCAGTGATGAGAAAGTGACTGACTGTTTGTAAGGATGAAGTGTCCCCCAGGGATGGAACTTGAAGGCTTTACTTGGAGCTTTTTAGAAATGTATAATGACCCTTGGTGACTGTGAGTTAACTTGTGATCTAGTGGCATTGAATGGTCACCATTAAAAGAGTGAAGTAGTTGGTGTAGAAAAGAATCAGACTACATGTGCAGATCTTATAACAAAACAGAAAGGCCCTGATTACTTTCTGCGTTATAGGGCAGGGTCTGGAATCTTTAGGATGAGGCTCACAAGAATCCCATAGCCTAGTGGACAGGGTCCAACCCCAGTTTGAAAGTCAGTTTTGTTCAGCTTCTAGTTCAACAAAACTGGAAGCAGAGTGGAACTGTATCTTATAGTTCAGCATGAACTTTGTGTCCCCTGATGAGAGTGGGCCTTTTGGCAAACCAAGAACCTCAACCAGCCAGTGTCCAGAGTTCAGGGATGGAAAGCTCAAAATTCCCCAGCGGGTCATCAGGAGTAAATGAAACTAGTTCTGCTTCTGGCCCTTAGTTCTGGAACTCATGGTACCCTTCCTACTGGAAATACAGTGCCACCAAGAAGCCTCTGTTTAGAAAACATAATGGATCCTGAAGCTCGAGTCTTGCCCTTCCAGAGAACTTCCTTTGAGCTGATGCCTTAGCCACTGTGTTCAAAGGCTGTCCCAGCATTCTGGGAGTGGGCTCTTCTGGTGCAGAATACCATATGAGCTGCCCAAGCAGACATCCAACTGGAGAATCAGAGGCCAGTGTCTGCCTTTTGCTGGTACACCCAATTTTCAAGAGAGATATGCTTGACTTCATGGAAGGGGTTGCATTGTCTATAGTTTACTGTAAAATACTCTGTTAGGTACAATATATTCACACATGTTGGTGTCAAACTGCATTCTTAGTGAAATTATTATTTGAGTTTCACCAGTCAGACACTTACCCTCTAGAGACAGTGAGTTTGCACTTGAAAACTGTAAAGGTCATTAGAGCTATTAACTCTTACGCTGAATAGCCTCCACTCTGTGTGCTGCTTCACACTGCTGTACTGGAACACAAGAGCTGGCTTTTGTGTACAGCATCAACCCAGCCCCCCAACTCTGGGTTCCCATAGCATTCAGCTAGTGGGAAACACCAGCAGGAGACTGAAGGGCAGGAAGAAGGAGAGTAGGGGGATGTATGGGGGATGTATCCCTGCCCCCACCAAACAACCAAGCCTTCTCGGGCTATAGATCATTAGTCAGTGACTGTGTCCCTCTGCCTAAGGCTGTTGCTGATGTTGGGCAACTGTTTACTTTGGGTATGGCTTCTTCCAGGGTCTAAGTGATACAGGACATGCATGAGAATATGTCTCAGTGATAAGGGAAATTAACACTGGAGTAACAGCATGCCTTTATTTTTTTTACACATGTGAGTGCAATTTATGTCGCTTATGAATATGGTCTCAAGTTGCATCCACTTGCCTGTAAAAGTTTACTCTTCTCTACAGATAAGTAGCACTCCATTGTATAAAAAGACCACATCTTTTTTATTCATTTCTTGGTTGATGGGCATTTGGATTGTTTCCAAGGGTTAGCTATTACAAATTGTGCTTCTATAAATAAGAGTGTACATACATCACTGTGGTATGATACTTTTAATTCTTCAAGGAATATATGCAGAAGGGGAATAGCTGGGTTGAATGGAAGCTCTAATTCTAGTTTTTTGAGGAATGTTTATAGTGATTTCCCACAGTGATTTCACTAGTCTACACTCCTACCAACAAGGGAAAAGGGTTCATTTTTTTCCCACAGCCCCTCCAGCATTTGTTATTGCTTGGTTTCTTGGTGGTAGCCATTCTTTCTGGAATGGGATGGAATCCCAGTGTTTTTAATTTGCATCTCTTAATGGACCAGTGATGTTGAACATTTTTCATATATTTATTTGCCATTTGAGAAGTATATATTCATGTAAGATGTCATTTTTAAAGACAATAAAACCAAGCAAAATAATATAGAATGAAACCAATCAAAACAAAACAGTGTAAGTGATACAAGGCTTCAAAATAAGATAATAGGAAATCAACAATGGTTACCATAACCTCTTGTTTTCAAAATAGCTGCCCATACCTTCAGATATAGTATAAATCAAACAGAACAGAATAGAGCCGATAAAAACAAAACAATGAATGCAATAAAGGACTTTAAAATAAGATAATATTAAATCCAAAATGGCTACAATAATATATCTTGTTATCTTTGAAATAGCTGCCCATGCCATTGGATATAATAAAATCAAATAAGAGACAACAGAATAAAACCCAACCCAATGAAATGATGAAAATGATACAGGGCTTCAAAACAAGATAATAGGGAATTAACAATGGCTACCACCTTCAGAAGGAGATCCTCCATAGGTGCTACATTGCATGTTGTTATCCTCTGAATAGATGATCAGACTACCAGCTTTAGACTTGCAAAGTCAGTGAAACACTATAAGCATTAAATTGTATTTTACCTCAATAGCTACCATAGCAGCCTGTGTTCTTCTGGATCAGCTGGTTGCTTAGGGCAGGGTGGGGGTGGGGGTGGCTCTTCTTGTCTACCAGCCCACACACCAGAAGGACCTGGCATCTGCTTCTCCCCACAGTGACCCATGCATGGTGCTGACTCTCAGGGAGGGCTTGCTTCTTGGAGACTTCTTGTTCTCTTCCCCCACAGTCTGTGAATCCAGCATGCATTTTTAGGCAAGAACTTTAATTGAGAAAGAAAAGAAACTGAGGAAGGGACTTTAGCTTGAGAACCTGAAGGAAGAATAGCTTTGGTATAGAAAATCAGACCTGTTCATAAAAGAACAGACTACTTTTGTGGCAACTGTAGGGTACTCAGGGCTGCTAATTTTCTATTGGGTTTTGACTATGATATGGTTTTTGAGATTTCCTCCTTATGTTTTAGAGGATTTCCTTCCTGTAGGATATGGACCAGCAGCCATTCTCACCCTTGGAGACTACCTAGTGAATTCTTTGCTGCTGTACTGCATCTACTCCTTAAAATAAGAGGAGGGGGACAAAGGAAGTGTACATTCCATATGTTGTCAGCAAGGAGAACAGGGCAAGGTGTAGCTTCCCATTTAGTGGGGAACAAGGTCATGGACAAAGGTCTGAGAATCCCATTTCTTGTCCTCATGAAGATTTACTTCATAAGGATTGCGTCTTCCTGAAAAGAAGAAAAGACTCAAATTGCTTGCCTTTGGGTGATTCTCTTCTGTTTTTTCTTACCCCTGATCACCTTTTTGCAAGTCCTTTCATAAACTTTCTTCCATTACCCACTTTGAATGTGTTATTTGTTTTCTGCAAGGACTTTGACGGACACTTTTCTTCTGAGTTAACTCTAGAGGTTTTATTAATTAGCATAGGAATTTTTAGAAATTATTTTTATATTGGTAAAATAAATGGTACAGATACTAGAATCAACTAATGGGCTTGCCTAGTCTACAGGCATCACTGCCCTGGTAGAGATAGAGTCTAAGGACCTAAGTTACCCACCAGTTCCTTCTGGATTGTCATTTGGATTCTAGCACCTACTTAATAGTTTAGCCTAACGATCTTGGGCAAGGCTACATGGTTGCCTGAAAGTTGCCTGTGACTTGCTCTTGCCTCAAGAGAATCCTTTGTGCCAGGGACTCACAGAGTCACAGGATGGGTTGCTGGGATTTTTCTCAATTTTATAGAAAGGTTAGATGACTCCTTTATTTATTTATTTTGTGTGTGTGTATAGTTGCCTATAAAAGTTAATAGTGTGTCAGAATTTGACTGGGACTTCTGAACTGTGGGACAAGAGACCTTTAGCCCTCCATTACCTCAAAGTCTAAAAGCTACCAACAGCTAAAAAAAAATTTCAGTAATTATGAACCAGCAAACTGCCTTAGATCAGCATATAACAGAGAGGAGAGTATTCTCTCTTCTCCCTGACAGGGAAGGAAGAGAATTGCCTTTTCTGACCACCATATCTCTCCAAAGACTGAAAACTACAGTGAGATTGTGCTTTGCGTACCCTTTGTGGTCTAAGTGTGGGAAGGGGAAGGAAGGTTTTGCATCATTTCGCGGGTGTTAGTGTGGGGGCCTGGTTCTGTGTCTGATAGCTCCTTGTAGAGGATGAGATGCGTAGCTAATCTCTCTTCAATTACAGGCCCTCATTACCTGGTAATGAGCTGCAGCTTGTATTTATAAATGCACATTTCCTTGTGGGAAAACTCCATAGAGATCATATGGCCGACGCTCCAAAATTCCAAGGAAGAAAGAAGTGGCTCAGGCAGGCTTAGCCAGTCCTCCAAGTCACTCTGTATTTAGTGGACAGAGTCCCTGGAGCCCAACTTAACCACCGTATGTGGAATTCAAGGTGCAGCTGAGCTGACTGTCCAAGGAAATAAGCTAAAATCCAGGATCCTATGTTCATCAGTTACCAAGCCCATATTGCGCAGTTACCACATGCCCAGCACTTTCCTATGAGGAACAGGTGAAGAGGAGAAAGCATAGCTCCTCCTGACAGCCTGAGATCACCACTGGAAAGAAGAACAGTCAAACTCCTGGGTTCTTAACCTATTACTCATTAAAAGCGCAATTTGTGTTTTCTTCTTAGGCTGTCAGGGACTTAAAAGTAGTTTTTCCTAAAAACCGTGACTCTTTACAGAGGCCTAAGGTAGGTTGTGATAGGTAACTAAAAATAGAACAAAACTTGACCTTCTTTTTATGCCCTTTATTACCTTAATGCTTGTTTAGGAAAAGTTGGCAAAACAAGGCTTATTACCCCTGAATTTACCTAAGTTATCTCACCTCTCTCATGACTGAGACCATCAGGATAAGATATTTACAGCGGCTTTCAACTGAGCCCAGATCCTCACCTGGGAGGCCAAAAGTGCCTCACGTGACTGAGACAATCAAGGCGTTTGTCTGCAAGGGGCCTGAGCTCAGCTGTCCCTCACGCCCTAACTGAGCCATGGAACTATGCTGAAAGGGACTATGGGAGCTATGAGGCTGCCCCTGGTGTCATGAGGGTTCCTGGACGTCAAGAAGGGTGATTCGGGGGGTGGTTAGAGGATGTGCTGCAGAGTCGGACAAGCCCAGCTCAGTTCTCACCTCTCCTTTGGTAAGTCAGTTAAGCTTTTTAAGCCTCACCTTGTCCATCATTTCAGTGGGAATATATCACATTAGTTCAATTGCCAGAGAGTGAGAATTAAGTAACATTGTTGCTCAAGGTTGAGCACAGATCTGAACAACATGGTAAGCACTCAGTTGGCTAATTGACACTAATTAGTTAATATATTTGGTAGTTAAAGAAGAGAGGTGTGCCATAAGCATATTCCTTGCTTATCAAATGTCACAGTGCTTGCAGTATTCTAGAAGGCTCCATCCGTGGGTGGTGGAATAACCCCAAAGAATGCTTATTAGATGAGTGAAATGACCTGCCAGGGAAATATGGTGTAGAAATAGGATTAGTCCAGGGTCAGCCAGTTATGGTGGGATTACTCTGCCGCTGATTTGTCAGGGGTGACGAGTATCATGCAGTATTTGGGGAGCAGTAATCACCTGCTTTCCCACACACTTCCTCAGCTTCAGCCTTTCAATCTGCCAAAATGCAAGCACAGTGCTAAAAATGACTCAGAAATCTGTTTGCAGAGCCACTGCCCTGCTGCTATGCAGAGACGGATTAATTGTTCCCAAGGTTTCTGTTTGCTAATCTCCTCACTAGCTTCACAAACACCCCAAGGTCATGTTTAGTGCAGATCAGTCTATTGTAATGCAACTCCAGGGTGATAATATCGTGAGACAGGGTGCAGTTCTTTATGGGGTAATTAAAATAGGTGATCACTAGGCCACACAAAGGGAACGGAAAGAGACTATCTGTTTAGCAGAGGGACAAACATTTCCATATAAGAAAAATGGAGTCAAAGTTTCATAAGCTTAAAAGGTAACTTGGGCTCAAAAGTGAACATAATTTTAATCTGAAAGATATGTGTAAACAGGGAATGAAGCCTTAATCCAGTGCAGATACTACAAGAAGATTTATGGTTCAGAATCAATTGAAAAAGTCAATCATAGTCTCTAATCGAACTTTTAATACATAGAATTTATAGTTACTATAACACCTGCAGCAGTGATAAAACTGTGGTCCTTTTAATCAACCTATGGAGCAGCACTGATTTAACAAAAGAAATAAGAATGAAATTTACTATGAAGACAAATTCCATCCTCTCTGGACTTCTTTCTGGAGCTCCATGACACCAACTTCTAAGGGAAAACTTTTTACTAAGAATAGTCTAGTTAGTGCAATTTCTCCTGGGAATTCTATTTTTCCAGTTACCTAGAATGAGGTTGGTATGAATTTTTTAAACAAATCAATGGAATAGGCAGTTCACATCTGTCAGGAGAGCTACGATTAAAAAAAATGGAAACTAAAAATTGTTGGAAAAAAATGGAGAAATTAGAAGCTTTGTACACCATTGTTAGGACTGTTGGCAGTTACGCTTGATTGTGTCAACTTGGTTGGCTTGGGAGTTACCCAGGAGATTGGTGAAACATACTTGTAGGTATGTAAGGGTGGATCCTGATGGTGTGATCTCGGTACCTTACTCCTCCCTTCTGGTACCGCTAGCTTGGTCTGCTTCCTGGCCACCATTTGCTAAGATGCTTTGTTCCGTCATGCCCTTATGCTGTGATGTTCCTGCCTTGAAGCCTGTGAATCATGTGATGAATTCCCTGAAACTGTGAGCCAAACTAAATGTCTCCTCTTTAAATGTCTCCTAAATTAAATGTATCCTCCGAGTGTTGGGTATTGTGTCCCAGCAACAGGAAAGCTAATATAGAAAATTAATACCTGAGAAGCGGGGTCATTGCTATGGTTGTCCTGACCTCATAGTTTAGAACCCTCTGCAAGTGGTTTTCAGAAAGGTTTGGAGATGCCCTAGAAGCCCTAGAATGCTATAAACAGAATGTAATGGGTGAGTCTGGTCAGGTCAGAAGATCAGAATGCAGATAGAAATGCACACAGTAAAGGCCAGGCTCAGGAGGTTTCAGTTGGGAATGAAGACTCTATTAGCATTTGGACTAAAAGCCATGTGTATTGTTCTCTAGCAGAAGATGTGACTACACTTTGCCTGTGTTCTGACACTCGGTGAGACTGAGATTAAGGGCAGTGAATTAATTGACCTGACAGAGCCAACCCAAACTCCAGACTATGACATAGGTACTGCTGGATGCTTTTAGGCCAACGTATAGTGAGAATTAGTGGTGACAAACATCAGAGCAGAAAAATTTTAAAAACTTAAATTTTGGCCCAAAAGGAATCATGTATAGAGTTGGGGCCAAAAGAAGTGTGGTTGATGAAGAGCTTAGCACTCATTAGAAAGAAACCAAAGCGAGATGTGGTGGCACATACCTGTTAGCTCAGCACTCTGAGAGGCTGAGACAAGAAGATCATAAGTTCAAGCACAGCCTGGGCAATTTAGCAAGATCCTATCTCAATGCAAAAAAAAAAAAAAAAATGGTCAAAGATGTAACTCAGTGGTAGTGCATGTGGGTTCAATGCTTAGTAGAGAAAAGGAAGGAAGGAAGGAAAGAAAGAAGGAAAGAGTGAAAGAAAGACTTTTTACAGGGACAAGAAGAAAGATGCCTGGGGGTATCTTAGAAATCAACAAGATCCCATCCATTAAGGGCTCTAGGATGCAAAAATGTAAACCTTTCATTTGAGAAGAGAGCTCTTTGGTGCCCTGCCCCAAAGCTTTCTGGGGGATTGGTTTGCCAGGATTAATTTCTCTTTTCTTGGCCATGTAGGCTCTCAGAGCCTGCTCCTGCCGTGGTCTAAGGGAGCCTGGCTATTGTCCCTGCTGACAGCTGACCTTGCCATTATGCAGTGCTTTTACTGACATACCAAATGTAAGGATTGTGGGGTCAGGAAGGCTTCCACTCAGATTTCAAAGGAAGGCATGGGAGGCCAGGCAGTGGGCCATGAGAGGGCAGTGGGCAAAGCTGTGGGGAAAAAGCCAAAGGTGCACTGGAGACCTAAGGAACCTGGCAATGCCAAGAACATGGACCATCTGCCAAGAAATGCTACAGGCCATCAGTGGAGGCAGCCCAGAAGAGATGCTACATGGGCTGTAGTTAGTAGGGCCATAGTGTTGGGGGGATCCTAAACCTTTCTAACCTACATTTTACCATTGCATGCCCACAGGACTTAACTAGCATTTACCCTGCTGGGTTTTGGTATTGCTAGTTTTCTATCATAGCCTCCAGTCCTCCTTTTTGAAATGAGAATGTTTACCTTGTGCCATTATAGCTTGAGATTATATAACTTTTTTAAAAAAATTTTTGCAGGTGTTTGCAGCTAAGAGTTTGCCTTGAGCTTGGAAGAGATTTTTGACCTGGACTTTTGAAAAATGCTGGAACTGTTGAGACTTTGGGAAAAGGATTTTTGAATTTTGGATTTTATGCAAGATAGTTGCATTATGTTAGCTGGAATTATAACCTTGTGTTTAATGGGGGATTAAGTATGGCTTAGGGAAATATGGGTGTCAAGTTGAGCAGAAGCAGATGTAATGGTTAAGCTTGATCGTACCAATTTAATTAGATTGGGAGTCACTCAAGGGATTGGTAGAATATGCTTTGTGTGTGTATAGGTGGGTCATGGAAACCTGACTTTGGGTATTATATCTGGCCCCTTACCCTTTCCTTTTGGTACTGTTTCCCTACTACTATGAACTAAACAATTTTATTCCTCTATGCTTTTTTTACCACAATGTTCTTGCCTTGGAACTAGCCAAATATAGGCTGAAACCTTTGAAACTATTAGTCAACTTAAACCTCTCCTCATCCATATTGTGGGCAATGGGTATTGTGTTCCGGAAACCAGAAAGCTGACTAACACAAGTTATAAAATGGAAAACAGTATGAGGGTCCTCAATAAACTAAAAATAGAGGTTGGAAGTATATTATAGTGGTAGAATATTTGCCTACAATATGCAATTCCCTGGGTTCAATTCCCAGCACCATGTAAATAACAAAACAAAACAAAGATTCCACTTGTCAGTATATAGTATATATCTAAAAGAATTAAAAGCAGGGTCTCAAAGAGATATTTGCATACTTATTATTATTCACCATCCATTGTCAAGATAAGGAAACAACTCAAATATCCATTGACAGATGGATACTAAAAAGTGGTGTATAAATACAACAGAATATCTTCAGCCCTGAAAAAAGGGAATCTAGCATATGTTGTAACATGATTAACTGAAGACATTGGGTTAAATGAGATAAAACTAGTAACAAGAAGACAAATACTATATGTTTCCACTTATACAATATAAGGAATTCAAAGTAGTCAAGTTCATAAAAACAGAAAATAGAATGGCTGTTACCAGGGCCCTGAAAGTAGAAGAAAGGAAAATTTTAAATGAATATAGAGTTTCAGATTTGTAAGGTGAAAATGTTTTGGAGATCTCTTTCATAACAATGTGAATATACCAAACACAGCTGAAACATCAGTTAAAAATGGTCAAGGTGATAATGGTCAATAAAAAATGGGGGGAGAGAAAGGAAAGAAAAAAAAAGGGAAAATACATACATACACAAATAGTTAAGTGTCTCTTAGTTCATTGAAAAGAAAGCTTTTTACTGATATTGTTTGGACAGTATTTCATGCCTATATCTTGTACTCTGAGTAACTGTTTTAAAGATAACACTACACAATGTATTAATCATTGTTACTTTCCTACTATCTTGTTTTGAAAGTTTATTTTTTCTCTTTAAAATAAAAAAATTAAAAACTAAAAAATAATTCAGAGAAAGAAAAACATAAATGCACTCAAAAACTAAGAAAAACTCACAGATGGAAGAATGGATAGATGGAAATATCAGCAATAAGTCAACTGAAATGTTAATTCTAGAATCTAGATGGTAGTATGGGTGTTTATGGGTAAAACTTCTTGAATGCTCTTCTGTTTACATTGTTTTCACAGCATGATATTGGCAAGAATGAAAACATCAGGCAGTAATTAAGATTTCTATACATGGCCCCTCTAATATATATATGTAGCTAATATTGATGATTAATTTTTCTTTTTTTAATAATTAACCAAACTCATCTTGAAGTTGCAATCCTCCTGCCTCAGCCTCCCTGGTAGCTGGGATTACAAGTTTGTGTCACTATGCCTGGTTTATAATTAATTTTTTAAAAAAAGAATTAACCTTTTCCAAATGAAGAGGATCTTATAAAAGTAAGAAGGACCTTTCATTACATTTGATTTGTCGAACACTTTTTTCATTAGACAACATACACTTGACTTTTAAAGAATCAACTGGGGTGAAGGGCTCTTAAATAAATAGCAATGACCACCTCCCAGCCCTTCCCACTCAGTCCCGGAGGCCTCTAGGCTCAGAGTTCACTGTGTTAAATCACTTCTGTTTATTTGTCTGTGCTATTCCCCTTAACTAAAATGGTTGTACCATTATTTTGTGTTTTATCAACTTTAGACATAGACTGTTGACTTCCTGCCCTAGAGATGTGGACTTGTCTGCCACACACTGTCCCCACCTGTCATCCAGTGCAGCCTCCTCCCCTCTGCCTTTCTCCTTCTTTTCCTCTGTGCTAAATACTCCACCTTGGGTTCCTCCCACACTTAGCTCTGCAAATTCAAAGGCACATTAGATCCCCATCTTTTTGGGCTCAACCATTCTCCTCTCACATCTTGACGCTGTTTATATGGTAGGAATTTCAACAGATTTCCATCCTCCCCAAATGCCTCCCTCCACTCACATTCTTCACCTTGGAATATTCAGCGCGCTTGGACTTTTGCATTGTTATATCCATTCAAATGTGTCAAAACAAAGAGAAAAACCCAAGAACACCTCCCTGTTGAGAAATCTCATTCCCACATGAATTAGCAAGCACACCACAAAGAATACAGTGGGCGCCTTATAAGCACCTGGAAGACTGGGTAATAGTCCTGTTTACTGACACTAACAAATCACAGGTGCTTCCCCATGGCTTTCTTATCCCTGCAAAGCAGATAATCAATTCATCATCATCCTAAGGAGAAGCATTTCACCAATGACTTTCTCCTGGGGGAAAAAGGGATCCATCAACTCTGCACCCATTTGGGATCTGAAGGCCCTATATAACTACACTAGGTTTTTAAAACTCATATTGAAGAAATTTATGCAAGATAGAGCCATAAGAGACAATCAGAGGGGAACCAGGTGTATCAAGCCCACGTCCTTGGCCTCTTCAGTTCAGCTGACCTATCCCATACTGATCCTCTGTTTCTCCATCAGAGACGGCAGTGGGCCGGATGGACCATGGATGTGCCTTCCCTGAATTAAACAGAACTGGAACTTAGGGGCTCACACGTTGCAGCCCTCCCTAATTTGGCCTCAGCCTCATCGCCTTTCCCTTACTGTCTCTGTACTGCTGTTCAAATCTTCGAACACATAAACAAGTCCATGCCAGACATTTGTTCAAAGATATCAAATCTCAAATATTGATCTGGTAGTGTTTTGTCAGAAGCTGTTGATTGTGACAAGCTCTGACATTCCCTGAGCTCTTTCTGTCCCCTGCTTCTCCCAGGACACTGCCAGCAGCCTCATCCCAGGATTTCATATAGTGCTTTAGGAGTGTGACAGCCTCAGATTGCTGTCTGGCGTGGTAAATTAATTAGAACCACTCCTACTTTTCTTATTTGATCAGAGGAGAATGCTCAAGTTCAGAGCAATTCCGTGTCTTACTTTATCATGGAATCGTTTGGCTGCTAATCCTTAATTAGATTTGAACTGACCTCTGTAAATTCCAGGAATAGAATCCTGGCCAATACCTGCCTATGGGACATAATAATGGACACACAGTGCTGGCCATTTTCTGATCCCTAAAACCTGGGAGTATGTTGCCTTACATGGAGAGACGAACCTTGCAACTGTAAGACTAAAGATTTGAGATGAGGAATTATATTGAATTATCTGACTCATGAAGAACGCTGGGAGAGAAAGAGGCACAGCTATGAGAGAAAGATGTCTGTTGGGTGCAGTGTGAGAGAAACTTGTACCATAACCGTTGCTGGCTTAAAAGATGGAAGAGATGCCAGGACTCAGGAAACGTGGATAGCTGGTATAATCGGAAAAAGGCTAGGGAGTAATTTCTCCCTTGGAAACTTCAGAAGGAAATGTAGTCTGTAGACACCTTGATTTTAGCCCAGGATGGCCTGTTTTAGACTCCTGAACTGTACCATAATAAATGTGTTGTTTTAAGCCACAAATCGGTTTTGATGTGACAAAAAAAAATGCATTGGACAACTCCACCAGAACCTAGTCCAGATTGGCATGCCCACAAAAGATCTAAAAGCAACCGATTCCTCATCGTGACGAGGCACTTGAGAACTGTTTATAAATTATGCATGGGGAAATCTGGAACTCTCACAAAATATGTCACAGAAAATTGAAGTTTTCCATACAACTGAAAGCTTACCTGTTTAAGCCTGACAGCATCTTTAAATTTTTAACGTTTATTAAAGATGAATATTTTTAGCCAGTATAGTGGTACTCGCCTGTAATCCTAGCATTTGGGAGGCTGAGGAAAGAGGATCACCACAAGTTCAAGGCCAGCCTGGGCTATGCAGTGGTCTCAAGACCAGCTTCCACTACCAAGTGAGACCCTGTCTCAAAAATTTTAAAAAAAAATTCTTTTTTTAACCTCTAGAAAGATTAAATTCTTCCTGTGTAAAATAGATATGTAAATATAAGCATTCTATCTCCTCATGTCTTTATATATAACATATAGTTCCATATCTCTCTCTCTCTCTCTCTCTCTCTCTCTCTATATATATATATATATATATATATATATATATATATATATGTAATTATACACACACATTCTTTTCTGCTTAAACAAAATACACTGAACTTTATTTAAAACTTTCCTGACAGCCTTGACAAGAGGGCTGCAAGGTCAAGTCCAGTCTGGACAACTTGGCAACTGGTGAGAATCTGTCCCAAAACAAAAAATACATTTAAAAAGTTTGGGAATGTAGCTCAGTGCAAAGGCCCTGGGCTCTACACCCAGCACTGAAGAAAAAAAAACCCACAGGAACCTTTCACGATATGCGGGAGAACTTATTCTGACTATGAGTTATTAACCACTACTGTAACACTGCTGTTGGGATTTTCTCCGAAGATCTCGGTTTTAAATATTCTGTGCTTTTCTTATTCTTGTCAGACCATCTTTCCAGATTTTCAGTCCAGATACTATGGCCGCTGTAGTTGCAGGACTGCTGTATTGACAATAAATGTTCCCCAAATATCACCTAGCAGGGACTCCTAACCCATTTAATTGTTTTAAATTTATTAAACAGAAATAGAAAATAAAATGTAAGTCCCTTTTTTGTGACTTTTCAACACCAATAAAGAATTTGGGGCACACACTTTCTAGTTAGCAAACTGCTGGACTTTGGGCAGTGCAAGGTCAGTCAACTGACAAGGCCGGAAGAAGCTGACTGCTGTCATATCAAACAGCTGCTCTGTAGTGGGGCTGTGGCGAGAACGTGCACTCTCTTGGGCCTGGTAGACTATTCTTGTTTTCAGTTTGAGAGGCAAACCCTGCATCTCCCCCAAAGATCCTTTAAGTTAACCAAACAAATCCGCACAGCCACCAGCTTCCTGCTCCAAGTAAAATTTCCTTCCTAGCCCCCTAACCCACTACAGGCTCCCAGGCTCTAACACACCCTGTTCAAAAGGTACCTGAGAAGTTCTATTTCTTAGCAGTCTGGCTGCAGCTGCTGCGGTCACCACCTACTCAAATAACTAAGACAGGAGGGTCCTTTCCAGGGGATGTTGTGGCTGGAACCAGTTTCACCTCTAAAGCCTTCCAGCTCATTAACTCGTAGCTTCTTAAGTTAATGAGCTGGGACCAACTAAGACTGAGTTAATGAACTTGACCAACTGAGACACCTCTGCGGTTGCTAATCACTCGCAGTACAAAGAGGGGTCAACAAGATTGTGTGTACAGAATTATTCTCTTTTGAGTTTATTTAGCTTGGGCTAGAGAGAGGGATAAGTGTGTGTATGCACACCCATGCACATATTTCTGTGTCTACCTGCAACCCTACGTGAGTTGTGCATGATTGTTTATGTTGGATGGTGCACAATTATGGATAATCACGTGTGTGCACGTGTGCCTTATATGTGTACACACGGACAAATGTACATGCTTCTGTGTGTGGCTATGTCAGTGCGAGCTGGTGTGGGGTTATATAAGTGAGCGCATCTGTGTGTTACACGTGCATGTGTGCACGTGTGTATTCATGTGTGTCACTAAAGGGGAAGCAGAGGGAAGAGATAAAAACACAGACAGATAAAGGAGCCAACAGGAAAAGGCAGAGAAATAGATGTATGGAGGACAGATGGGAAGACCAACAGCAAGAGAAGGAATGAATGGGAGAAGCAGGCAGAAGATCAGTGAGTGACAGTGGGCAAAGACAGAGGCCAGCGAGCCAAGAGAAGAGGGTAGCGCACAAGATACCAGAAAGGCAACTCGCATGGGCAGGGCCTTCTTTATTTCCACACTGATAAACCCCACCTTAAGGGAAGCAGGTGAATACATAAGCTTCCAGAGGAATAATGTCTTCCCCTGGCCATTTTTCCGTCGCATGGTCCTAGACAGTTTGTGACAGTTTGCTGTCTCTGTGCCCCAGTTCCTCCCCATGGTGCTGTCCAGAATATTGAAAGCTGTCCTGTCAAGCCTGGGTTATTTTATTTTTCTCTCTCTAATAACTGAGCAACATCAAACAAGGCAGTGCCTCTCATCCCCTGCTTCAGCAGGGTAAACAGTGACTCATAGGTGCCTCCCTCCCACTGCACACAGGGGTTGCAGAAGCCCCAGGGTTATGGGGCTGACAGGGTCCAAGAATAATCAAAATCCACAACTGGTGTTTAGTGCTGAGCAGTGACCAGAGTGAGAAGATGACCTAGGGAAAGGCATGTGGCTCTAACAGGAGAGATGGGGCAGGGGAAACAATTTCTTGGGTGACAGAAAAGATCTGAGTTGCTTCTTAGGAACAGAGTGTCCTTTCTCTTTTAGGTCCAGTTGTCCTCCTGTGGAGAAAAGAGACTGGACTGTGTTGGTGGCTTTCGAAGTGTTCTAGGGATCCCTGGAGGTCCACAGAGCTTCCGTAGGCCTGGAAACGGGGAACGTGGGCCTGAGGGAATGAGGCGTGGTCTCCCCTCAGCTCCAGCCTGGGCTGCCTTGGTTTGAGGCCTATAAGCTAAAGTGTGTGTGAAGCTACTTCCACTGGATGATCCCACATCTCTGCCATACCCAGCACTTTATGACCTTATAAGAAGTGTGTGGCAGGGTAAGGCTATGAGGACCCTGGGACAGAGTTGGCAGTACAGTTCAGAAGAGGTTCCTTTTCCTGTGTGATTAGCACATCTAGGCCCTTTGGCTGGCCCCCAGCATTGAAAGATCACCCAGAGAGCTTGACCCCTGGGGACTATCGCATGAGCAGTAAAGCATGGGCTGCAGGAGGCAGCAGCATGCACCCAACCCTGAAGGCCACAATCTTGTCACCATCAAATATGGGGAAATAATTAGCTGGCAGGATATATGGTCATAAAGAAACAGAAGCTTCTCCCTTGACATGAGTACTACCTTGATGGTTAAAAATTCTGCAAGAGACCAGAGGAAAACCCGAGGAGATGGCTTGCTGGGTTTAGGGGTCGGGCCCTGTAGAATGGCAATAGCAATGCTTGGCTCCCTTCTGTCTCTGTTTTGTGTGCCAAGATCTTCCCAGCTGATCCAGCCCAGTCCTGTTCTTCCACACCTCATTGTGAGCCACCCACTTTGTCAACAAGCAGCTGCTATCCTTCAGATTCTTGGACATATGTCATTTCTGGACTCTCAGCTGTCATCTGAATGTCACGGCAGAATGGCCATTGCATGCTCTGGAAAGATCATAAACCAGGCAACTGACAGAAAAACCAGCCAACCTCAGTTGATTTCTCTGAGTTTTTCTCTTGGATGTGGGAGCTCTGGGGTGGGGTGAGGGGTACCTGCTGTGTACCAAAGGGGATGGGGAAGGCATTGACCACTAGACTGAAAAATGACCAACTGCTTAGAAGCCAGGTGGATAAATCTGCCAAATCAGTAAAACTGTATCCTGTTCCATCCAGAGGGCACTGCAAACACAGATGTACTAAGCCGAGTGGAAATTACATTTCGGAAGATGCTAAATACCTAAATGTCTGCCCGGTGCTGATTCTTATCAGTGGGAATTTCATGATGCAGAGTTCGCAGCCAGTTATTCTTCTCTAACCTTACAAAGTGCTATGTCCATATTTTACCATGTAGCAGGTAATACCTAAGATGACTTTATGTAATTCATGTTACCTTAAACTGTAATCTCAGCCCTCACATTGGAAAGTTTTTTGCTGGAGTTGTCACAAAGCCAGGGAAAACTTCATAATTGGGTGGTAGTTTATTTCTGTTTCTATGAGCAACCACTTCAGCTCGCTAGCATGTGGGTGGTTTGCATACATGAGTCATGCAGATGTTGCATTCTTCCAAGAGAAGCAGCCAGATCCCCTGAGCAGACAGGGCCTCCTGAGGTCTGTGACCTGGGAAGTCAGCCTCAACTCGGCAAGCAGCAGCCAACTGTGTAGACAGCTCACAGGGCAGCCCTCTTGCCTCAGAGGACAATGTGACTGCCATATGGAGAGGTTTCCTTGGCCCATGGCCTCTGTCACAGCTGGGCCTCACCCTAGAGAGCTGTCCTTTCTCAGCCTCTCTTCCCTCAGTCCCATGCAGATCTTTCCCCTGGGTCTTTTACCTGATGCTGTAGATGGCTCCTGAGCTAGTTCTGTTGGTTTGTTTCCTTTAGTACTTTGCTTGGGCCGTGGAGAAGGTCATGGAGGCTCCACTGCAGCACAGAACAGGAAAGCAGCCAGCAGGTCACATTTCTGCAAGGTGCTCTGCCCACTGACCTACAGATGCATCCACAGGCTAATGTATTTCAGATCTGCAGGCCACAGGCTTAAGGCAGTGGGCAGAGACAAACCCAGTCACTTTGTGCAGATGTGTAGAAAGCTGTGTGGACCAGCTCTCCCTTCCCAGCTCACGACTGCCATCTGAGACTCATTTTAGGAGATTCAGTCCTTTATGTTGAATCACGATGGGACAACTTATTATGTTAGTAGCCATTCGAAGTTTTGTGTGAGACGGTTTGTTTCAGAGTCCAGAGTGACAATTAGTCCAGGTAGCATTGCATGGGGGCAGGGAGGAAAGTTAGGACTAGAATGGAAGTTTGGGTGGAGGCACCTATGCCAGGGGTTGAGATGACACAAGGGTTCGTGACCAAGGTCTGGATTCTTGCCAGATTCAGCAGGGATGTTGGTGGTGGTGATGATGCTAGTCCACTTCAAACTTCTCCTCCACATATGCTGATGGACTTGTCACAGGACTTGTCTTCACCACACAGACAAAAATTGTTGCATGATTCAACTGATACGAGATACCCAGTGTCATCCAGCTCGCAGAAACAAAAAGTGGAATGATGGTTGCTAGGGGCTGGAGAGAAGGAAATGGAGCATGAAAGTATTCTGCAGATTCATTACCCAACAACTTGAGGACACCTAATGCTGCTGAACTGAACGCTGAAAAATGGTGGATGATGAATTTTATGTTCTGTATATTTTACCATAGCTAAAAAAATATTTAAATGCATGATCTTCAAAGACATTTTGAGATTTGTCGTATAGCAGATCCTCAGGAACTGTGTGTTGGAGTTATTTATAGAGTTAATTCCTTTGGCAATCTCCCAAACCTAAGAGGAAAGCTTTTTAAAATGCGTAAAGCAACCTGCTTTCAGATTCACCTATATTCCAGTTTTCCTACATGGAAAATTTTCTCAATATGCAACTGTTCCCCAAGCTCCATTTTCCCTACCCCAAACCACCCCATGGTGGCTCAGCCCCTCTGTCCCTCTCTTATCACTTCTGGACTTTCAGATGCCACTTCCTCCTTCTAGGATGTTAACCCTTGCTCTGTCTGAAGCACAGCCTTTTATGTTACCTCTTTTTTATTGTTCTTATTTGTCATAGCTCTCATTCACTACTTACTTGATCAATCTAAGGCCCAAGGGTTGATGTCAGGGTACTTACCAATTTTTTCTTGGCCAAGCTAGGGGATATGTGTGATCTAAAACAGGGGCCACCAGGGAATCAATAGTGAGCACACTTTCTAAGGGACAGTGGACACACTTTCCTTACAGTACTTCTTTCCCATTAAGTCAGGACTTTCATCCTTTATTTTTCAGATTTCATTTGTTTGGGCCTCTGTTTTTATGCTCATAAAGCTCATATGCTCATCAAACTCACAGACCTTCCTGAAACTCACTGTGCCAGGTGTTATTCAGAGGATCAGAAATGCTCCGGTTGCTAATAGTTACAAATAGTTGGGGAGAAGGATACAAATAAGCAAAGCCATTTTTTCCAAGCCAAGCACAGCCTTGTCTTTCATGCACTGTAGGTCTTGAGAAACTTTAGTTTCCTCTCTAGGTTTCTTAGAATAAAACATGTTAGTTTTGAAGACCGGTGTCTCTCCAATATGGGGGAAGGAGATAGGGGAGGGTCTCTAAGACAGCTCCTCAGTGGGTGGGGATGTTCCATGCATTTTGAAACATTTACCAGCACTGCTCCCAGGCACTAAATGCTGCAGAATCCTCAACTTATTGCTTCAGTAATTCTCCAAAAATTCCCCACATCTTCCCTTGTGCTTCCAAGGAGTCACTTTGTTCTATTGGGTATCACTGGACTAGAAGATAGATACAGATTCCTCCGTGTTTCTACTTCCTAAAGGGTATAACCCTAGGAACTGGCCCATATCCCTTAAACCCCAAAGCCAGAATCAAGAAGAAAAAAAAAGAGGCCAGATGCGATGGAATGAGAGGTTGGGGAACTGTAAGAGTTATGTTGCGAGCTCCACTCATCTTTCACTGGCATTAACCCTGCAGGTCTCCAGAAGAGCCCTAGGGTTTTGGCAATGTATTCATACCATCAGGAGACCCAGTTGACTGTCCACTGACTGTGTGGACTGTGGTCTAAGTGCTGTAGGAAGCTCTAAAGGCTGGACATGTTGGGAAATGCTTGCTGCTAGACTAAGGGCTCCCTTCTCCCCACATTTGTGAGGTTGCCCTGACTTAAAATTTTATGCGCCTTCTGAAATTCATGTTGAAGCTTAAAGGGTGGGGCATTTAGGAGAGAACTAAGCTATGAGGGCTCTGTCCTTTTCAATGGGATAAATGGCTTATAAAAGGGAAATGGGGAACTAGCTAGTCTTTTTTTTTTTTTCCCTTCAGCCCCTTATGCTAGGTAAGGACACAGCACTGCATCCATCTGGAAGATGTAGCAACTCTTGGAAATGGAGGGTGATCTGTACCAGACACCAAATGTAACCTGCTGGTGTCTTGATCTGGGATTTCCCAACCTACAGAACTGTAAGCAATCAGTTTTTGTTTATAAATTACCCAGTGTGAAGTATTTCATCACAGTAGCAGGAACAGTCCAAGACAGGGGCCATCCTGGATCTTCTCCAAATGATTCACAAGGGCCCAGTAGGCTCTAGAAGAGGGAACCTGGAGAAGGAAACCTGAGGATGTCCTGGGCTGATGAAAAACCACTGGAGTGGGCTATATCTACCCTACCAAGGGAACTCCAGGAGAGAGGATGGGCTGGGAATGCCTGCAAGGCCCTGTGCGGCCCCGGCAGGGCCTAATTTAAGATCTCTCTTCATAATAGGAACCGTCTTCAACTTCTTCTCTTCCTTCTCCAAACTCCTATAATCCCTACATCTGGCAGATGATCAAAGATGAGTAAAGGTCAGAAGAGTGCTTGCCTAGGATACACAAGGCTGAATTTGGTTGCCAGCACCTCTCAAAAAAAAAGATCAAAAGAACTGTTAAACTTGACACTCAAAAATCTTTCCACACCAGGGAAGGAGAAAAAATATTCCATTTACTAAATGTTTTGGGCCCTCAAAGGACTAGAAGATGCAGAAAAGCCTGAGTAACTCATTTACAGGTAAATATTACCCTCCCTTGATAAAACTAGCAGACACAAAAAGAAAAAAAGTTATAGCAGTGTTTTGATCACAATGTAAATATCATGCTGGTTTATATAGGTTTGCATACAGATTAATTTTAGAGTAATTATCTTAACTTCATTTCACCATGCTGTAAACTACTTCAGGGAAACATGATTTTCTTGCTGAGTAGGCAGTGGCACATGTTATACACTTGTCACCTGTTGTGTGTCCAGATATCCCCCTGAAAACCCTCATGTGGTCCTAGGTGGGGCTTTTCAGAGATGGCTGGATTTCAGGCGTGTGATGTCTGAATTGATTCATGGTGCAGTGCTAGGATAAAAGGCACTACGCCACACACCCTACATAGCCTAGAGAAGATATAAGGGACAGAAAGAGCTGTGGTCATCCCTTACTTGCTTTATTACCTTCTGCCCACTATGAACTGTTTCTCCTCTGCAATGCCTGTCTGCTACGCCATCTTGCCCCTGAGCCAGCAGATTATGGACTGAACCTCTACAAACTGTGAGCCAAATAAACCTCTTCTCCTTTAACTTTGTACATTGTATATTTTGTCTCAGAAAGTAACTAAGACAACCTCCTTCCATTTGCAATTTGGGAAATTAAGCCTTATTGCTCTTCATTTAGATGAACAGGACAAGTTTCTGTAATTAAAATATTGTCTTCAACTTAGAATGTCTGCCCAGCTAAAAAGCATAATATATAATTTATTGTCACTGGTTTTCATTGAAGGTGATAGAAAAAACATTAGCCATAAATTTAGAAAAATGGCACATGGTGGGACTCAACGGACAGGCAACATCAGCAGTGAAAAGCCAGCAATTGTATTTCCTGGGAAGCTCCAGCAAATGCCAGGAGTATAAGGAGCTGGTATGAGCTGAGTCTACCAGGACCGATGTTTCTAGCTTTTCTAAGAGAAACCGAAACAACCCAGTAGAGGCTCTGGGATTCTCAGGACCAAAAAGAGATGCACCAGCCCCAGGCACTCAGCAGAGTTGGTGGAAACCACCAGGGCTGTTAGGGGTCTGTGCACATGGCCTGCTGGGTGCTCAGGGGAGGACATGCTGGGAAGTTTTCCCATTTACCTTTAAGCCTGGGCCAGTGCAACCACAGCTTCTTCTTCAGCTCAGCTGCCATAACCAAATACCATGGGCTGGGTGGCTTACACATCAGTTATTTCTCATAGTCCTAGAGCCTCAAATCTGAAGTAGGTTTGATTCCTGAAGAAGGCTCTCTTCCTAGCCTGTAGATTGTCCCCTTCCTACTGTGTCATTACACAGTAGACAGAGAAAACTTTGCCTTCTCTTCTTATAAGGGACTAATCCCATCACAGGGACCCATCCTTACAACCTCCTCCACTCCTACTCACTTTCAAAGACCTCATCTCCTAACACCACCACACTGGGGGTTCAGGCTCCAACATATGAATTGGAACATCCAACATAACACACAGCAACTGTTCTGGGTGGAAATTATGGACCCTCTGCCAGGTTCTCTCTGAATTTTACCTTCTCCAGCATTCAATTGATGAATCAGGCACTCAGGACCTAGCTATTTTCCTTCTCCAGCCTTTTAGGAGAAAAAGTGGGGTAAGAAGAAAGCCTTGGCCATGGAATGATCAATGAGGACCTCCAAACATTTTCTACGGTGAGTATGTTTGGATTTAAGGTGCCTTGCCATGATAAAAAGACTAATGGTTGGTGAGAGAGATGAGGTATCAGGGAAAAGAAGAGAAGGGAGAGAATGTGGACCAAGTCTTAAAATAGAAGGAAAATTAAATCTATTCTGCTTAAGTAGAGAACGGTGCTATGTTTCTAGGAGGCCAATTGCATGCTGTATCCTCTCCTGTTTAAATTAAGAGTCAAGTAGTGTTCCTCTCGATTTAGGGGCCTGCATTTTGATGAGCTTGTTTTGTATTGTTTATTGTTTGCTTGTCTGACCTAAGATTTCCATTTCAATACAAAAAGTGGGCTCCACCACAGCCAGTTGACAGTTTTCCTGTCACTGCCTTCATCTTGGGTTTTTTTTCCTGGGAAACTTGGCAACTCATAGGTGTGGAAGAGGAAGTCAAAGGTTGGAAAAGAATCAGGCATCCTGTACAACACAGGATCCCCAAGTTTTTTTTTAAAAAAAGAACATTCTAGATGGAATGATTATTTCAGCTCTAGCCCTTAAAGAGCTCAGAATTTAACTAATTTCTTGAAAGGATTAGAATGAGGCATCCTCTTCCACCGTTAAAACCTCCATAAACAAAGAGGAATTATCTGGAATGATGGACTTGACTTTTTGCCTTGGCTGTGTAGGTACAGTGGTGTTTATTCAGTTCTGTGATATTTTTATTTAGGGAACAAAGGCTGTCTTTTCTTTCAACTCCAACAATTGTTTGCCAAGATTATCTTTATTTAAATGTGCTGTATTAATAAGCAACATCTCTACCGTCTCACATGCAGTAGTCATTTTTAGCCTCTAGAGTTAAAAAACAAAACACAAGAAATACCAGGGAAGTTAAGAGGAAAGCTACACAAGCGTTATATTCATACCGTCTAGTGATTCTCCATTAACTATAGGGGCAAGTCCAATTTCTAAAGAAAAGATAGAATGGTTTGTTGTATGCTGAATTCTCACTTGGCACCTTGCCTCCTCACCCCAAATTTCTCTGTAGAGAAGTATCTAGCTAAGTGCCTGTAATTGTCACCAGGGGAACAGGTCTGGAGCCTTTGACCGGAAGTGCCAAAGAATTAACACCTCTCCAGCCATCTTCCCCCCAGCAGTTGTTGGTGAAGGCCTGCCCAGCTTTCTTGCTTTCCAGCCTCTCAAGTGGAGTCAAATGATGTTGGGAGGGAAGGGGGTCCTGTCCCCCAAATTTACACACTAAAGCCCTAACCCCAGTACTCCAGCACACTACTGTTTTTGAGATAAGACCTTCAAAACAGTAAGGAAGTTCATTAAAATAGGGTCTTTAGGGCCAGATCTAATCCAATCTGACTGGTGCTCTTGTAGGAACAGGTTAGAGGACTGGGGATACAGCTCAGCGGCACCAGCACCTGCCTGGTGAGCAAGAAGTCATGAGTTCGACATCTGCAACTTTTCCTAAAAAAGACCAGATTAGAATCAGATACACACACAGAGAAAAGGCCTCCAGAACACTTAGCAGGCTTGGTGACTGCAAGCCAAGGGGGAAGACCTCGGGAGAAACCAAATCTAGGAAATCCTTGACCTTGGGCTTCTGGCCTCCAGAACTGTGAGAAGTTAAATTGCTGTGGTTTGAGCCCTCTGAGTGGTCTTTTATTATGGCAGCCTGAGCTGGCTAATCCAGGTGCCTGCCAAAATTTCCTCTCCAGCTGATTTCATTGTGATCTCACGTCTCTCAATTCGGTGCAATCATTTTCTGTGACTACTCATTTGAGAAGGAAACCTGAAATTTTAAAATTATTTTAAGTGGCTCTCTTTGTGCCTTATTTTCTTTTCTCCCCAAATCTTCATTCAACCATTAACCAAATCTTGTTTGAGCACTACTGTGTGCTGAGCTCTGATCTAAAGCAAGTCAAGATGGTCAGGTTCTCTAGTTCGGCTATGAATCTGCCAGAGCCTTGAGCGAAGCTTCCCACACTGTCGGGTCTAGACAAGCCTGACAAGTTTTTTGTTTAGATTCATTATACTTCTGATTATTTAAGTAACTGGGGTTATTAAGGATTCTGAAAACATAGAAAATATGACCACAAAATAAAAGTCATCCCTAAATATTCTAATTGAGGAGAACTGCTTTTAAGGTTTTGAAGAATTTTATTCCAACCTGATTCTGAACATAAACACAAAGAGAATTTTCTTATGTTGGGAAGCAGATTTTTAAAAGCACTGTTAATGGTGTAATAACACTCAGTGGCATGGGTTTACTCTGTCATTCATCTATAAGCCCTTTTCCTGTTATTGGTCATGGGGTTCTTTCCAAGTATTCTTAGTATGATTTTGCTATGTGAAGTAGCCTGACTCATTAATGCTCCATCTAAATCTCTGCTTGATTTTTTGACAATTTTCTTATGCTAGATTCCAAAAAGAGAAACTCTAAGGTGATGGAAGATGGCCTCTGCAATTCCTAGGAGACACTATCAAATTATTACCTTGGAATAGCTGAACAAACCAGATACGGCTTTTACTAAAAAATAATTGGGTATATATTAAGGGAACTTATATTGCTTGGAAGTGATAGCCCTAAACTTAAAAGAAGAAAAAGTTTTATAAGATAGTATGATAACTCCTGTTCAATATTAGAAAGTTCAAATCTTTGTTACTGCATCTTGGTTGTAATACAAATCATTAAGTTTCTTAGTCAAGATAGAATACTGAAAAATTGAAAATTTTAAGCTAGATTTTAAATTCTAATATAAAAGAGAAGTTAACTAGCCACTTTATAGATGATGAACTGTAGCCCAGGGAAGTGGATTTCTCACTCATATAGCTACTGATACTGGTATTCATATTTCTCAAATCCTACACTAGATATCACTTGGATTTTACATTAGGGTAGCATGTAGCAATAATGATATGACACTCCTAAGCATTTAGTACCATGAATGTCCATAACTGAACTATTAATAAATAGCTTTCCAAGCACCTTCTTGTAACTGGTTAATTAAGAGATGGTGGTTTACAGTAAGTGCTCACTATGGAAAATACCATGGTTAGCCTTGGGGGAGAAAAAGGAGTTTAATTCCTTTTGGATCTTTTAACTGATTGATAGCTAATTTCACCTCCCTTCACAGGAGTTTCAGAATGAACAATTTGTAAAAAGTATCTCACAAAAAAATGGTTTGAATATGCAAGGAAGGGGGGCAAGGCAAAATGTCTCCCTGGTTTGAAGTCAAAACAACACTCTATGTTCTGTCAGCAGTGGAGAAGGTTTCCCTTTTCCCCACAGCCCTGAGAGCATTTGTTATTGTTTGATCTCTTAAGATAGCTGTTCTTTCTGGAGTGAGATGGCATCTCAGTATTGTTTTAATTTGCATCTCTCAAATGATCAGTGATACTGAACATTTTTCATATATTTATTTGACATTTGTATTTCTTCATCTGAGAAGTGTATATTCATCTCAGATGTCCATTTTTGGGTTGGGTGTTTGAATTTAGGGAACCTGATTTTTTCAATTCTTCATATGTTCTAGATATTATTCCTCTGTCTGAGGAGCAGCCAGCTAAAGTTTTTTCCAACTCTGTGGGTTGGTTTTTCATTCTGTTGGTGATTTTTTTTTTTTGCTGTGCAAATATTTTTAATAAGGTATGAAAGCCCAGTTGTTGATTATTTGTAGTATTTCCCATGCAGTCCAGGTTTTGCTCATGAAGTCTCTGCCTACGCCTGTTTTCAAGAGTTCTACCTATTTTTCTCTTCCAACTGATTTAGTGTTTCTGTTTTAATACTTAGATCTTTGATCTATTTTGATTTTAGCTTAGTACATGGTGATAGACACTGTGGAAATCATTGCGGAGATTCCTCAAAAAAGTAGGACTAGAGATCTCATTTGACCCAGCTATTCCCCTTCTTGGTATCTCTCCAGAGGAATTAAAAGCATCATACCACAGTGGTATATGCATACCCATGTTTATAGCAGCACAATTTGTGTAATAGCTAAATCTTGGAAACAACCCAAATGCCCATCAACAGATAAATGGATAATAAAGGTGTTGTTTTTTTACTTAAAAAAAATTGAAACAGAAAGAGGGTAGAAATAAAACAAAATTTCAAAAACAAAACAAAAATAGTAACCAGTAAGAAATCATTAGTTGATAATTACATATTTTCCTCTTAGAAGTAGTTGTTCAAGTTACAAAAGTAAAGCCTATAAAGTGGACATTTAAACAGTGAGACTGCAACCAGTTCTGTTCATCTATTCAACAAAAACTTAGTAATATGGTTATCAATCCTACACACTTAAACCTACATGCAGTTATATCCTTTAGAATACTTTTTTCCTCTCTTTTTTTCTTTACAATAACTATAATCCATTCTCATAAACTACTTAGAAGTTCTACACATGTATAAGTCTCTACATGTATACCTAGCCTTTCTGTATTAGAGGGAGAAACAAATCAAAACAAGTCAACAATACAAATGCCTAGAGAAACACGAAAAGGACATATAAAACCACAATACTAGATATTTATGGTAGTTACTATGATGTCTCATAATTTTCAATAAAATTGTCTATATCATCAAACATAGTATAATTAAACGTAGCATTGCATTACACTATTAATAAAAACTAAACATTGGAGACATTATAGGACTTCAAAGGCAGTTAATAGTCAAACCAGAATGGGTATCCTATTGAATCTTGTCATCTTCAGAGTAGTTACCTCTATTCTCAGACTTGATACTCTCAAGCATACCATATTCAAATAAAATCAGTCAAGATAAAACAGTGATATAACCAATCTTCTCTGTCTTATCTCTGCTATACTATTTTTCTGTCATTGTTGTTTGTTTACTTTTCTCCTTCATTCAACTGTCTGCCCCTTTCTTTGAGGCCTTTCTGCCATTGTTCCTGGAATCCTGGTGATTTTCTTCTCTCTCTCTCTAGAATGTCCTTCAGTTTTCTTTGCAGGGTTGGATTGGTGGTCACAAACTCCCCCAGTTCCTCTTTGTCATGGAAATATCTTGTCTCTCCATTAATTGTGAGAGAACTCTCCATTAATTGTGAGAGACAGTTTTGCAGGGTACATCATCTGGGTTGGAGGTTATTTTCTTTCAGGGCTTGGAATATTTTGCTCCAAGCTCTTCTTGATTTGATGGTTTGCATTGAGAAGTCCACTGTGATTTTGATGAGTTTCCCTTTATAGGTAATCTGTTTCTTTTCTCTGACTGCTTTTAATATTCTGTTCTTGTGATGGATTTCTGGGATCCTGATTATTATATGTCTGGGTGTAGATCTGTTTTGGTTGTAGCTGGCTGGAGTTCTGTATGCCTCATTTATCTGAACTTCACTTTCGTTACCTATGTTTGGGAAGTTTTCCTTAGTTATTTCTGTGAATAGACTTTTTATTTCATTTGTATTTGTCACTGCATCTTCATTCACATTTTTTATTCTGAGGTTATAAATCCTCTTGCCATCTTCTAGCATTTGTATTGTTGCTCCCTGGTTCCTTGTTATTTTTAAGAGATCCTTCCTTTCGCAATCATACATTACAAATCTATCTTCAAGTTTTGAAAGTTTGTCTTTAGTTTTTGTTAAAAGGTTTTGCCAGCTTTCAATGGAGTTTTTAATTTCCTGATATTCTCTTTGGATCTGTTTCATGTATTCTAGGTTTTGTTTACATTCTTCATCAAAGGCCTCTCTCCTTTCTCTGGGTTACTCCATTCTTTCATTTGTGTCTACTTGAGGATTACCCAGGACTTCTTTTATTAATCTTCTTATATCTTGCTTCACCTGAGTTAGAATTTCAGATTTAAATTCGTCGATGAGGTCACAGAAGTATTTCTTTATTTCCAATGAGGCTGTCTCTGACATTACATGTTTGCTGCCCTCAACCTCCTCTGCATTTACCTCTGCAGGACTCACTTTCCCTGGTTCCATGGTTGGAGACCTTTTGCTGTTTCTCTGTCTTGTCATGTTTCCGGCCCCCTTCAGATGGGTGGGTGGTGGAGGTCTCCAGGCCTTTCCTATTGCTTACAGTTTTTTCTGCAGTGCACTTGCTAGGGAAGTGCCGTCCCCCAGTAGGCTGCGGATCTAGCCAGCCCTTCCCCCTGTCAGTCGCCCAGTGAATGCTTCAGCAAGTTCATGTGTTCCCTGGGGATGCCGCTGGCTCAGAAAAGCCTCATCCCCGGCTATTGGGTTTCAACCATAGGCCTGGCCCAGCCCACGCAGATCCCACCAATCTGCTTTGGACCAGGGGCCATCAACCTAACGCCACCTTGGGTTTTGATTCAAGCCAGCCCTACCCAACTCCAAAATGTTGCCCAGCCAGTCCTCCCACTCTGGGGAATCCAGTTCCTGTCACTCACCAAAGTTCGTGCAGCTTGACTGGCTGTTTCCATTCCCTGTCTCAGCGCCTCCTCCAGCTGAGGGTCTGGAGCTCACCAACCCCTGCTCTGGGCAGGAACGTGATCTCAGCTCGATCGTGAGTGGACTCTAAGACGTGCCAGTACAGCAACTGGAGCTTGCTCAGCTCCTGCCCTCCGTCCATGCTTCTTCTTCTTCTTTCTTTTTTTTTTTTTCTTTTTCCTCAGTTTCTTCCTGGGTGGTGAGAATTCCTCTCCTTTTGTCTGGCTTTCTCCATGTTGTCAGATTCCAGTGTCTGAGTTGGTTTTTTTTTTCAGAGAGGCTCTCTTAATCATGCCACCACTCAGTCGGCCATCTTGCAATTCCAGTTTTTTTAATATAATGGAGTACTACTATGCCACAAAGAAAGATAAACTTGAGACATTTATTGCTAAATGGATAGACTTTGACACCATACTCTGAAATAAGTCGGATGTGTGTAAATATTGTCTTGTCTCACTAGTGTGATAGAATGAAAGTGTAAATAAGAACCAAATTGTACAAGAGATATGGTGAAATGGGAAGAAATTGCTCAAAAGGAAAGGGGAACTAGGGAGGGAAGAGGGGGAAAGGAAGGAAGAGAAAAGAATACAATAGAAACAAAACTTTGTAAGTAAGGAGGGAAAGGGGTTGAAAAGCGGGGAGGAGAATGGCAGGGGGAAAAGACAAGCCAAGGTGTATCATGTACAGGTACAAAATTCCTATGATGAATGTTAGTCTTGTCTATACTTAAATTGTACCAATAAACTTAATTAAATTTTTAAAAATGAATTTAAAGCCAGAATTCTAAGGACGCCAAGTTCCACACCAGTACTATCCAACAGAATATAATGTAAGCTATATAAGTAGTTTAAAAATTTTCAGGAGTCACATGAATAAACTAAAAATTAATTTTAGTAATATAAGCTATTTGACCCGGTGTAACCTAGATGTGATTATTTCGACATGGAATCAATATAAAGTTGATTGTTGAGTCTTTCTTTTGTTTCTTCTGTCATATGAAATCTTTGAAATTGTACTAAGCCTTTAAAGCCTATGTTACACCTGTATACCACCCCACTTCGTGCTGGCCACATTTTGAGCTCCTGGCAGCCACATGTGGCAGGGGCTCCTGTGCAAATGGCAGAGCTCCCTAAAGCAGAACCAAGGTGGAGATGAAGTAGGCTAGAAGAAATAAAGATAGGGAGAAAAGTAAATTATAATTTTAAGAAAACTGCAGCTTCAACACACAAAGTTACCTGAGATCGCAATGCTCTGTTCATCCCAGGTTAGTTTTTCTTCCAGGCTCCTCACTCCTATATCCCTAAGACTCCTAAGGATACTGTGAGTAATAAACTTGGCCTGTATTTTGCTTCCAATTCTATAAATCCACAAATTCCACAAACTTCCACTTTCAAAGAGACAGCAATATTAGCTCGGCACCCGTTTCTTCAAAACTTCCAACAAATTGTTTGTATTTTAACTTAGTTAATAAAGCCAGATTTTGCAACAATAGCCCGCTAATTAGGAGCTTGATCTTAAGGAGATAAACACTAGATAAGTGATAAATAACTCAAAAAAATAAAGATGCCTAGATCATCTGTCTCAGGATACCAGAACACACAAATATCTAAATATCTCCAACTCTACTTGGGCACCCAACTTCCTGTCTTTGAGTCGCCTAGAAATCTGCCTGGGGCCGAGCATATAGCTCAGTGGCACAGCGCCTGCCTGGCAAGCACAAGGTTCTGAGCTTGATTTCCAAAACCAACCAAACAAGTAAGCAAAAGACAAAATCAGAACAAATAAATCTGTCCTGTGCCACTCACCAATGAACACTACAGTTTTTTTTTTTTTTTTTTTTTTACCACAACGAGTCAAGAATCTACCAGGAACAAGGTGAGGTCCCCACCCTCTCATTTAGAGGGGTCTCCTCAGATCTGTTCCAATCTGGGAACAGATCTCTGCTATTAAAGTAGGAGAGGCATCTTAGAATGGGAAAGTGACATGGTCATTTTAAAAATCTCCTTTAAATGTCTATCAGGCAATATGTGTTTAAGAAGTGGGTACAACAGACATAGAGAACAGACAAGGAGAATAGAAGAGAGAGGCGGGGGCAGAGAAACCTAAACCAGTCGCAGCTGGGCAATTTTGTACTTCTGGTTGGCAGCTTGCCCCAGTACCAAAAACTCATTGACCGCTGACCCTGGTGGCAACCGCCTGAAGGACACCCAGCCCTGCATAGCCAATAATGTCATCTGAGCAGCCTCGCCAAGGAAGGGAGCTGCAGGCAAGGGTCTGAAACAGAATGCCACAGTTGGCAGAGGATTTTTCTTACCAAGGACTCACAGTCAGAGAAAGAAAGTCTTATTCAAGAAGGGTGTTTTGTTTGGTTTTCCTTTTCTCTTTCAGCTGAAGGGAGTTCCTGGGAAAGATTCATGCCACTGGAAGGAGAAATTCTTGCCAATAAGAAAAACTTTCCCCAACCCTATACATGTCCTGCCAGGGGACTCTCCCAGCTTCAAAGGATTCAGCGGCTGGCCCAGCCCCTCCTGCTCAAATTCCAGTTCCAAGAGAAGCCTGCAATCTTCATTTCCTCTCCTGCAGATGGGCTGCCCTTAGGGCGCTGACCACAGCTGCCCTGGTTTAGATCAGGGGCAACTAGTAAGGCCAGGAACCTCAACACCCTTGGCATCTGCGAGTCAGGACTGAGGAAGGCATCCCGTGCTCAGCAGGATGCAGAAAGCAGAGGTCTTCGTCTTGAGCTGCACAGCTAAGTGAAAGACAGAACTGAGATAGGCTGTGTGACTGGCAGCCAGCCTCTCTTCCCTCTAGTTCCTGTAGTGCCTGTGTGATGGGCTGCTGAGATGTTACCATGCATTTGTCGGTGTTGAGAGCCGGCCAAGAGAGAGGGGGCTGTGCATTGGAAGCCATACCCAAGGACATCACCAAAGCCATGAAAGCAACACTGAATCCCAGATTTGCTGTACAGTAGATCTTTATTGCCCCTACTGTGTGCCAGGCACTGAGGGGTGCAGCAAAGGATGAAATAGGCTGATTCCTCTACCCCACTGTAGAATAGATAATAAGTACAGAGTAAGTTAGAAGGAGACAGGAGAGGAGGGTAACAGGAAGTGTATGGGGAATGAGAAAGGCTGCCTTTTTAAAATAGAGTGGCGAGGGAAGACCTCACTGACAAGATGACATTTGGGCAGAATCTTCTGGGACAAGGGATGCTTAGGCAAATTCCTAAAATAATGAAAGGATTAATAGTAATAGGTCCATCTGTTCTGAGTGCTTCCTCTGCACCCTCCTTAGTTCTTTATGTGTGAGGAGCGATTGAAACTGGAGATGATCACATGCATAAGGCTGGAGCAAGGTTGGTCCTAAGAACAAAAAAGTGTGTGAGGTGAGCCACGGGAACAAGCTGCTCCAGTCCAGAGAACGCCAAACACTGGAGGCAATCCAAAACAACAGGTTGCTAGGCAGAGGGGTGTCACGTGACATCAACTTGCAGAGTGTATAAATAAACACACCACACTTCATTTCCTGCCACCCAGAGAGAGAGCTCCACCTGACCTCAGCTTTCTGTGTTCTGACTCATATTTATTTCTCCATCCTCCCACCATCCTTCTCCCCTCCACTCTGGAATGTCTAGACCTGCACTGGATGTGGCATTTATGTGCAGTAAATTCATCTTGTTCTTGCAGCCCTATGACACAGTAGAAATAAGAGGCAGAGAAGAGTGAGGTATGCTGGTGGCTACACAATTAGGACAGAAGTGGGCATGGAGACTCCAGAGGCCACTCCTGACTCTGACTCTGCCTCTCCTAAAAGTGACTGCCTTAAACAGAAGATCTCTTAGAGCTTTCCCAGTTTCAAGGAGGAAATGCCTACCTGAAAACTGATGGGACTTGCTTCTCAGTGGAGCCTAGCCTGTGACTTGGTGCCTCATTTTTCTGCCTCCAACATGGAGTGAGGAGCTGCTACCCAAACAAGCACTGGTGGGGGAACATCATCCTGGCCAAGCGGGGATACTGAGAATGCAGCAGCTCGTGTGACTCCAGGCCTAAGAGCCAGAGCTCTGCTTTGGATGAAATAAACGTAACAGATCAGCGGGATGAGCTACAACCCTGAAAGCTGTGCAGCCACTTTCTAAGGAGGTCAGAGCACCTGGGTGGCAGAGGCATCCCAGGAGACCTATTCAGGGGCGTGAGAGGGTTCTGCCTGCTGGGAGGGAGGAGAGGTGGTGTGTTGCACAAATAGGCCAGGGTGCACCAGTGCGAGGGTTGGGGCCAGGTCCAGTTAGAGGCATGTGAGAAGCATATTTATCCAAACCAACCTCTTCTCAGGTCTGTTTCCCAGAGATATTAAAATTAATAAGATACTAGCCAGGTATGATGGTACCCACATGTAATCTCAGCACTCTCGAGGCTGAGGCAGGAAGATTACAAGTTCAAGCCCAGCCTGGGCAACTTTGTAACATAGTGAGATCCTGTCTCAAAGTAAAAAATAAAAAAGGTCGGGGCTGTACTTTAGTGCAGTTGCCAGTACTCACAAAACAAGCAAACAAACAAAAAAGAAATAGCTACCAAATCCTAATTATTTACTCAGATAGGGGTTAATATGTTTAGAAATCAAAAACATCAACAAATCCAAAAATAATCTCCAGTTGGCTTGGGATTGCAGCTGCATTGACTTCCTGCTCAAAGTGCTTTCCCTGGACACATCTCATCTGGGGCCAGTTGGGACACCAAGGAGGGCAAAACAAAAACTCATTTATGTAGCGGGGCGGAGAAGAACCTGGGCAGGTAGAGACCCAGCAGACTGTGTCTTCTACCCATTAACGACGCTGAATGAGACCATGGGCATAGCTTCTCTCTCCTAGAGTCCCCATTCTGCAAATGAGAGCAATATGCTCATCGCATTGTCTGGGAAGAGGTGAGGTCCTCTGTCAGGCCTCTGGGGAACCCGCCCACTGTTGTGGGAGCCTATCTCCCAGTTTGGGCATTTTGGTTCCAAAGGCTTCCATCTGTTTCTAAAGGACTCCTCTGCAGTACTGGAGCTGCTTCTCCCACATGCAAATGTCTAGAAAATCCTGGGTGTTCATGATTCCTTCCTAGACCCAGGGGCCTGACAGCCCCCTGGCTTCCAGAGGGAGATACCCTGAGGTGTCATTTGTACTCTAGGGTCCCCTTGGGAGAAATCACATCTTTGCTTCATCTCTTCTGGTCTCCTTGTCCTGCCCTTCCCCTCTCTGCTGGTTCCTTGCAAGGGGATTTTCACTGTAAATCACTTGCACGTGACTGCAGCCACAGCCTGACTCTGTGCTTGTTGCCGGATCACCGAAGCCGCAGGGCATTTTTGTCTCCGGGGCCTCTGGAGGCCTGGGTGGCTCTGTCTGTTTAGTCCGGGTAGGCTATTCTGTTTTCCACCCAGGGGTCGTCAGTTTATTCCCACTACACTCCCTGCATGACCTTTCTCAGGCCTTTAGGAGCAAGACAAAGTCCCTGGCGTAGCACAAGCCCCACGCGAGGTTCATCTGAGAGCTGTATAAGGAAGGCGCATGCTTTTGGAAATTGTCAAGGGAGCAAATCATAAACCCAGATTTTTGATCAACAAAACTTAAATAGAAACGGAGGCCCTACCTAAATAATACCGGATTTAGTGCTTTTAACAAGAAACATACACACGCTTAAAAAATAGATCCTCAAAAGTCAGGTTTGCTTTGATCTCTACTGTGGTTGATGAGTTTCCACATTTTGGTGACCTCCATGTGAGCCTGGGGACAGGATGGTCATGTCAGCATGTGCAGATCCCCAGTGTGTTCATTTTCCTCATTTAGCGAGTACATTTCAACTCCCTTTCAAGACCAGAGCATTTTAAATATATTAGTAAAACACTTGCCTGATGCTTTGCCTTATGCCTAAGGGATGAGTTCTTCACCCTGTCCTATATGTGTCTTGTGCCAGCAACCTGGGAAAAATGCTTGTGTTTACATGTTTTGGTGTGCTCAGCCCGGCCTCTTTGATTTCAGCAAGATGGGGTGGCCCTACTCGGGAAGCAGACCCATCCAACGGCTGGCTGCAGGAGGCATGAGAGGTGGGGATGCAGGCCCAGCTGAGGCTGAGAGGGAAGCTAGACACTGGCTTAACCTAGTGGTCCCCAATCCTGGGTCATCAGCTTGGAGACTTGCATGCACAGAGACATCTGGAAGCAGAATCACCAGTGCTTTACCCAGTCCAGTGCAGAGGAGCCTTCAGCACTGGAGAGGTTAACCCCAAACTGTCATAGGTCTCAAGAAATGGGCAGGACAGGGGCAGGGCATCCAAGACTAAGCCTTGGTTGGGTTGTGTGAGAGAGTGAGCAAATATATCTGCAGAGGACAAAATATAGAGCCTGGCAGCCCTAATGAGTGGCCACTCAGGCACTGGACAAAGCGTAGACATCAACCTGTCGAGTGAGGGATTGATCAGCCTGACCTGAAATGGGGAGCCCAAAGCTAGCTCCCCCCCCTTAAGTCCCTTCTGGCCAGTGGAAGAACGAGCCTTTTGAAGGAACCAGATCCTTAAGGAATGATGAAACTCAAACTCAAACCCAAGTTCTCTGATTTCCGATTCAAGGCTGCATGAAGTGAAACCTCCAGGACCAAATGTGAGAAAGTCCTGGTCCTAATTCTGCTACTCACGGTCAGCCTGGCTCAAGGGACTAAAAAGTGTTACTCATGTGGATCTTTTTCCGGAGAGAAGTGGCTGAATATTTGTGAAACATTTATGGAATATGAATCTGGTAAAGGAGCAGAAAAACACTCAGTGTGAACAGACTAAATCAACAGATATCCCTAATTGCTATGGAAAAATAAAAAAATCATCTTTACCCAGGTGAACACATTGAATCACATGAATGCAGATTTCAAAATCTCTAGGTTCTGCTGGAATTTTGCTGCAGCAAATATTGACTGAAGTTGGAAGGCTGCCGGCAGGGTCTTGTCAATGCTGTGGTTATCTAGCAGCTCTGACAGGCTGTAGTGGAGAGAATGCAGTCCTGGGACATCAGGAGAACTGGTTCTGGCCCCATCTGTGCTACTAACCTGCAGTGTGTCCTTTGCTGACTCTCTTAGAATCACTGCCTCCCCATTTCCTATATTTGTAGGATAAGGGGGTTGGACTAAACCTTCTCCAGCCCTACAAACACATAATTTATGACATAATAGGAGATTCCATGGCTAAAATCGTCTGATGGCAATTTGGATTTAAGATCATTCTGATAGATGCTTTCAGGTTCAGGAAGGGGCTTGAAGTGCACTTGAGAGATCCAAACTGGTATTTGCCAAAACTCAAGTTTATCCGAGGTTCATGGCCATGGAGAGTGACTTGTAGTCTCTAAGCTGAGCAAATGGTGCAGAATTTGGTACTACAGACAAAAAAGGTTGGTCAGTGTCTGGCTGGATTGTACAGTTAAATAAATGTCTGAAGTTAGATTTTACTTTGTCAGATGGTATGGGCAGCTAATTTGAACATAATGGGATGTATTATCATAATCATGGTTGGTTTCCTATTATCTTGTTTTGAAGTCTTATAATGCTTTCATTCATTTGTTTAACTGGCTTTATTCTGCTTTATTTTGTTTGATTTTATTATGTGTGATGGTATGAACAGCTATTTTGAAAGAAACAAGACATTTTGGTAGCTATTGCTGATTTACTGTCATCTTGTTTTGAAGTCCTACCAGGCTTCTATTTTGTTTTGATTGGTTCTATTCTGTTGTGCCTTAATTTTATTATGTGTGATAGTATGGACAATTTTTTTTTAAGAAAATGAGGTATTATAGTAACCACTGTTTGTTTCTGTTACCTGATTTTGAAGTTCCGTAATGCTTTCATTCTTTTGATTGGTTTCATACTATTTTGTTATGTTTGATATTATTGTGTGTGACGCTATGGTTGAACATTTTGAAGAAAATAAGAGATTTTATGGTAGTCACTGTTGATATCTTGTTGTCCTGTTGTGAAGTCCTGTGTTGCTTGCATTGTTCTGTTCTGATTTGCTTTATTCTGTTTTGTTTTTCTTTGCTTTGTTTTATTCTCTTTAAAATAAAAACATTTTTTAAAAATATCTGAAGTATTTTCTCTTTTTAGCGAGATGGGGTTTAGTTCAGAGATGGAAACTCCAAATGAAGACCTAAGTATTTTAATTGCCACTCTCTGAAGATCATTTAAACTCCATTTAAGGGATGCGCGAGACCTCACACCATCCTGACATAGACTTGAGTTCAAGACATCAGAAGAGACTCGGAGACTGTGAGTGGTAGACAGGGGTGAGCAGCGGGAAGACAGTATCTACATGGAAAACTGGTCTTTGACAGCCTCTGATGCCATCTCAAGCACCCGCAGCCCTCCTTTTTAAAAAATAAGGGCCACAGTATAAAAGGCTTTCTCACAGGTAAGGGGTATCAAAGCAACCTTCCTTAGGCTCGAGCTATAGACCAACCTTGCCATGTACGTGATCACAGTGGGAACACTGCTCACAAATTTTTAAGTTACAATATAAAGGGTGAAGAGGAAAGGAACTCTTTTCTCCTCTAAAGAAGTCTTCATTTATGTCAGGTGCAGGTTCCCAAGGGGCCGCTCACTATCAGAAAGGAAGCCATCTGTCTGGGGCTGGAGCAGAGAAGTTGGTTAAATCATGAGGGTCGTGGCTGATGATAAGGGATACCAGCTTTCTCCAGTCCTTCCTGTGGGAAGCAGTCCCTTTCCTGTGCCCACCATGCATGTGCACATTTGTGACACAGGAGAAGACTTTTTCTAGCTGTAAAGCTGTCACGTAGTGTATAAAATACTCCTAGGCTAAAAATGGCTCTGAGACACTTGAGCTGTGCATTAAATAAGCCTCATACTTATCCTTAGTGATGGTGATGCAGAAGGACCTGAATGTCTCAAAACCACAGCTAATCTAAGAACCATTCCTACCAGGTGTGCAAATTATTGTCTTGCATGAGTTTCTAGAGTCACATGTTCCAGAATCACATTTCTCAAGTGGGAAGATTATTCTGTTTTCTTTCCTTTTAAAAAAAATTGCTGCAAAGTGAAACACATAAACTTCCCCTCTTATCAATTTTTCAAGGCATACTACAGTAGTGTTAGCTGTATGTACATGATAGCACAAGAGATCTCTGCATTTTCTTCTTGCAAATCTCAACATCTGTACCCACAGAGCAACAATAACTCTCCATTTTCTCCTTCCCAGATAGTGCTCACCACATTTCACTTTGTTTCTCTGAGTGTGACCACTCTCACTCTTGAGTCCCCGAACAGACTGGAAATGCATATATTATTATTATTCCATTTTATAGCTGAGCAAATGGAACCATTGAGAGTTTATGTGATTCATCTAATTCTACATAGCTAGTAAGTGGAAGAACCGTTTCTTGAACCAAGATAACTGAGCTCCTAGCACCTTAGGAGACCCATATATATCAAATTCTTATCTATCCAGAATTTCAGAATGTGGCTTGATTTGGAACCAAGGTGTTTGCAGATGTAATTAGATAAAGGAAAGGTCTACTGCTGTCCCTGTAAGAAGGCCATTAGATAAGGCCTTCCATCCATCCATCTGTCCTTATTGCCCAGAGATAAGGAGAGTCCATACGAAGAGGGACAGAAATTGAGGTGATGCAAAAACAAGCCAAGAAATGCCAAGGATTGTCTGCATCCACTAGATTTTTTTCTTCATAGCCATTAGAGGGACAGTGGCCCTGCTGACCCCTTGACTTCAAACTTCTATCCTCCAGAACATGAGAGAATAATTGTGTTGTCTCAAGCCATTCCAGTTTCTGGTAATTTGTTACAGCAAGCCCAGGAAACTAATCCTATCTTTCTAGAGAAAGATTCTAGCCTTTGACTTTCCTAAAGCCTATAGTGTTAAAGGGCGCAGTGATTTTAGGTGAGTTCCCTTCTACCGAGCCCGCCTAGAATTCAGTGTTCTCTTTCCCACCTGGCTGGCATGCATCCTGTCTCTTCTAATTCCAAGGCAAAGCCCTAATCCAGGCCTGGGGAAGGAAAAGGGACACCATGGATTCACTGCCTGTGATCTCAGATGACAACCATCACAGGAGGTGGGCATGCGCGCATGAGATTGTTCTTTCTCTTTTTGGCTTTGTCTTACTCACCCTCTTGAAGTGGAATTCTCATGAGCAGCTTCTTCACAGCAGTCATGTATATGTGTACACGTGTACAGAGGTTTTGGTCCTCTATGCTGCCTGTAATTGTGTTGGTTTATACAAATAAGGAGAGGTTAGGGTTAACCTGAGTGCAGAGGTGGGTTCAGTGTGCTGTGTGGGTGCAGGACGCACCATTCTGAGCATCCAAGCTGGCGGCTCCCACGGAGGAACTGGCAATGTTGCACAAAAGAGAAGAGAGAGCTGAAAGGATGCTCTCCATGTTCAGCGGCATGGCCAAGGGTGCGTGCTTGAATGCACAGTTTTTTAAAATTCGAGAATCTCCTCTTGTGGAAGGATAAATAGCTCATCGTGTAAATCATGATGAAAGCTTAAATGTTGTCCTTAAAATAGGGCTCAGAAAGGCCTGCTACTGACTGGCTGATCTTTATGAAAGCAGTGGCCCAAAGGATCCCAGATTGGAATTGACTGAAAGATAATCCAGGCTTACGCCTGTGGCAGAGAGAAACACAGGCACGGAGACCCTCTCTGTCCCCCTTGCTGTATCTTGAGCAGGCAAAGGGCTCTGCCCTCACTTTCTCTCTTTACTTACCTCTCTGCTGTCTGCTCCTTATCTGCGTCTTCATGCATAGTCTCTGACCCTATAGCACTTGTAATTTAAGCCATAGGCTCCAGTGGGGTATAAGCATCTATCCATCCACGAATGCATGCATCCATCAGTCCATCCATCCATCCATCCATCCATCCATCCTTACTGAGAAAGCTCCTATGTGTCCATCACTCTGCACCATCAATGCAGAGCATCGTAGGGCAAGCTCCTTGCTGCCAGTGAGATTCTAGACTAATGAGAGAGCTAAAACTAGTATGTGAGTCACTGCCTTCAAGTTAACCTCCTTTATGAAGTCGTTCTACAGCTACCAAAGAATTCAAAGAACTGGTAAAAAATTGTTAGCACAGGACAGGGTCAGCCTTACAAGTGGGGACCTTCTATTGACCTGTGCAATTTGAAAACTTAATGAATCATATATTTGGCAGTCATGTAGCCTAAATTTTTAAAAATAGCTCTGATTGGAACACTGAAAAGAGTGTTCTTTTCACTTTTTAGCTTGTGTATGGGGAAAATCTCAGTGAGCAGGCTAACGTTAGGAATTTCTCAACAGAGACATTTTCCTCTGCGCTTCCTTCTCTGCCCGTGACACATGGCTCCTTGGACTTCACTCCAACAGTTCCTACCACAATGTGTCTCCTCTGGGAAGGGCAACATTGAGCCATAATTCAGCTACATCTTCACTAGGCACTTGCAAACCTGCTTCGTGGTACTGAGACCGAACCCAGGGTCTCTGTGCTGAGCTACATCCTCAGTCCTTCTTTTATTTTTTATTTTGAGACAAAATCTCACAAAGTCACTAAGTTGCACAGGCTGAGCTTGAACTGGTGATGCTCTTGACTCAGCCTCCCAGAGAGCTGGAATTATAGGCAAATGCCACCCATGCCTGGCTGCACCCCTGATTTGATGAGGTGCCACACAAGTAACACAAAGCTGTGTGAAGGAATCAAGGAATTTGGGCTACTCCACTGGAGAGGAGAGGGCTTATGATGAAAACGGAGGATGAGACACCGGCAAACACATGGGGAAGCTTCCGCAGCGAGTGTTGAGATGAATGGGCAGGAGGTGGGAGAAAGAAGATCTTGAAGAGGCAGAAAGAGCCAGAGCGATTCACCCCTTTTATTCCTGGCCCAGCACAAACTCTGCTGGACCAGCACTGTGAATGGCTAGGATATGACGGCTCAACACTTCGTAAGCAAGAATTATCTTTAAAGCCCTTGGACGTCAGCTGATAGGTCAAGGGATCCCTACTCTCTCTTTTCCTAACAGCATAGAGGGAAAAAGTTAATGTCTTTCTTTAGTCAATATATCTTTTTTTTTTTGTTTTTTTGAGTCTTTTTTGAGACAGGATCTTGCTATGTAGCTCAGGCTGGTCTTGAACTCACTTTGTAGCTCAAGATGGCCTCAAATTCATACTGATCCTCCTGCCTCAGCCTCTCGAGCATTGGGATTACAGGCTTGCACCATCAGGCTTGGCTAATCAATATATGTCTTATCCACAGATGGAGACAGATAGCTCCCTGAGAGGAAAATATCCATTTACTCGGGGAAAAATTTAGCCGGAAGTTCGGGAACATGTCAGGGAACGGTCTAGAGTCCCCTGGGGTTTTGGTCCATCTGTGAGCCCTACACCTATGGGACATGTGATTCACTGTGCCCTCATCACCTTTATCTCCTTACTTTGTCTTATTAGTGTCCTGGTGGGAAATGTCAAGATAAACTTTAAAATGTTACATGCATTTTTGAAGTGGGCAGACGTGGTAGAAGACCCTTGTTATAAACAGACACTTTCAAACACATTTTGAGCTTAAATGTATACCGAATACTCACAGAGCCTGAAGGCCGAGAGTCCCTGGAATGAGGGGGTGGTACAGCTTCAGGGACAAGAGGCCTCCCTGCTGGGGCATCCTCTTCCCAACAAGCCACTTAGCCCTGAAACCTACTCTGCAAGCTAAGGCATCAGCGCCTCAAGGTGCACTTTTAAATTCCAAGCCCAGGAGTCCCAAAGCATTATTAGCTCAACTCTATCTTGACGGCTACCTGAAATAAAGTTCAGAAAACCTGTTTCAACAATGCTTTGGCCAGAGGCGTTTGACTTTGTGCCTTGTTCTTCAGATAAAGGAACTGAGGCCCAGCTTGGGTTATTATTCCACAGCAGTGTGGGATCGGATGCTGAGCTGGAGGGGCTCTCTGGCCTTCTGTGATCCAGCCTCCAGGAAACTCTCACTAGAACATCAGCGAGTTCACAGCCCTCTTTAAAATCAGGGCAATGAAAACATCTTGAGTGCGCCTCTCTTGACCAGGCTGCCTGAATAGTCCTAGGTGTGTCACAAAATATGCAGGCTTCTCAGAGAGGTTTTTCCTGAAGTGGGAGATGCTTAGGGGGAAAAACTTTTTTAAAGTTTACTGAAAAGGAACAATGAGGAAAATCAAGGACCAAGTTATTTTATGACTGCTTTCTTTAGCTACTATGTTGTAAACTTCGCTTTGCCTAAGGATATTGCAGAAGGTTCTTGGAAGAGACAGAAGCGAAGTGCTCAGCTGTATGTGAGGTACCGAGTCCTGAGGTTTCACTGTATGAGGTTTTCGTTTGCTTTTCTTAGTGAGGAAGCCGATGAGGGCAAAGAACCGTCTGTGTCCGTTTCCAATTCCAGATTCAAACTCATCATCAGATCAGGGCTGCTTCATAAATCCAAGACGGCCACAGGTTTCTTTAGGTGATGAGCTGCTTGAAGGACTCCATGTAAGTCAGATGACCCCAAAGGCGTCATGGGTTCTGAGGGATTTTTTAAATTTCTTTTTAAAGTCTTTTGGATTTGTATCTCAGTGTAAAGGAAAACATTCGCTCTCTCAGTTCTGTAGCTGGGTCAGTGGAGGGAGTGCGGTTTTCTTTGTTTCCCAGGCCAGTCCCTTCAGTGTCCTGCGGACATCATCCTGGACCTCCAGATTTTAAAAGGTTCCCCTTTGGCCAAAGCACAAGGTTACTTCGCGGGTGAAGATATAGCTCACACGCCCCAGCATCTGGAGGTACAATTTCAAGAAGAAACTGCCAGGGAGCTGGGCTGTATGGCTCTTATGGGGACGAGGGGCTGCCTTGGAGCAGTCCTGGAACTCCCAGGACACAAGATGCATCACGCCCTTAACAAACCTCCCTGCTGCAACTGCACAGCACAAATAAGGTTTTAGAACTCTCTCTGGCCTAAATTGTGCTTCCCATTTCTCTCCAGCTCACTTCTCTCACCTCTTGCCATGGATTAGAAGCACATATGCAGACAGATTCCTAGACCCAAACTGCCCAGTCCGCTGGTTTTCCAGCTGCCTTCTCCTCAGCCTGTTTCCTTCACACGCTGAAGCTAAATGAGAATTTCATACTCAGAGACGGCTAAAATGCACCGCCTGGAAATACAGCTTTGTGAAAACCAGCTGACCCTCTGCCCGCATGAGAAAGCAATCTCACCCCTTTCAATTCCCAGTAATCCTAATGAGGATTATGGACAACACCACAGATAGCAATTGTCAGTTGAAATGTAGGAACCTTTTCAAGTGCTTCATCCTAATTGTAGACTAAGGCAGCCTTATCAGGGTTAGTTTTAAAAACCAACCAGGCTGATGGTGCTTCAATTAAGTTACAGTACACCTGCACATGCCAAAGAGAGGGACATCAAAGAAACAACTCATTTGACTAGCAAGCAGAAATAAATGCTGGGCATACATTGAACACATCTGGCTTCTTTCTTTCTTTCTTTCTTTCTTTCTTTCTTTCTTTCTTTCTTTCTTTCTTTCTTCTTCTTTTAAGCCTTACGTTTGTTTCCTTGTAAGGACAATTAGCAACTAGTGATTTTTGTAAGAGCTAATGTGGCTTTGTTATATCCTCCTCTAACTCAATTGTGAGTATAGTTTTGAAGATTTCTTGATGTATTGATTGTCTAATTTGGTACTCTTTACAACTCTGGGTTTTTTTTGTGTGTTTGTTTTTTGTTCATGTTTTAGTAAACAAATGTAGTCTTTTCAGTAAGAACTTGAGTTTGACCTCAAAGCATGAAAGGTGCGAATGAGACTATTTTAAAAGAAATGTAGTTTCATTATTTTTGACCTAGAGCAATAAACAACTGCTAGGGAGAGTGAGATTTCCAAGATTTGCCCAAATGGTAATTAATATGCCAATTATCTTTTTATGGACTTTGAAGTATTTAAAATTATCTTATGAATAAAATTATTAAATTAAAATTAAAATTATTCCTAAAGATAATTTTAATGGCCTCTTATGATCTTTTGATAGTTTATCTCTATCCAAAATGTGTCAGATTCTACACTGATAATACTTCATTAGAAACAGTTTGATTGTCCACAAAGAAGTCATAATGGTGGTTTGTGTCCTGGTTTAATGGCACTGGTTTATGACCTGGGGCATTCTGCTAGCCTCTCCTGGGTTCTGTTTCCTCGTTGGTAAGTGGAAATAATGACAGCCCTCATTTCCTGGTGATGTGAATATGACACAGTGCACATCACCCCTTATAACAGGGTTGGGCACATGGTGCAGAGAGCGTCAGCTACCACCCAGGGATTTCCGAGAAATCAGGCGTGAAGAGCCTGATTCATCAGGCCAACGTCAGAATCTGAAACGGTCCCTGTGCTCCTAGAAGGAAACCAGATGACAGGGACACTGCCTAGTGTGCCCAGGTTTAAACCCTAAGTAAATAACAGATCTAATCTCATGGAAAGCAAGTGCATTTTGTTATGGGCACAGAAGCATTTTATCGTTCTTCAGACAAAGTAAACAATAGATGAAAGGACATGATTTTCCCCCAACTTTTCTGATGTGTAGAGTAAGGAAATTGCAGTGCGAGTTTCAGAGCAGCCCCGAGGCACCAGTGGCACCATACATGAGACCATGCTAGCGTCCGTGTGAGGGAGGAGCCGGAGATAGGGTTTTCTGAATGCCTGGGTTTCGCTAGTTCCTCTGTCTATTCAGGCAGACTGGGAAACTTAGAAGCAACAGAAATTTACAACTCACAATTCTAGAGACTGGGAGGTCTAAGACTGAGATGCCCCGCAGAGTCCATGTCTTGTGAGGCCTGTTCTTTATTGGTGTCTTCCTGTGACAGCCTCACAGTGCAGAGGGTGAGGGACCTCCCTCTATCCTCTTTTATACTGTACTGGTCCCATTTGTGAGGGTGGAATCCTCTTGCTTTAATCACTCCCCAAAGGAGTGTCTGTAGGCAGGAGGCCAAGATGAGCTCCAGCTGGGCCTCTCTGCTATGCTGGGCTTGCTTCCCACACAGTGAGTAATTCTCTTGCTCTTCCCAGCTGTGGAAGTTGCCCTCATTCCTTGGCTTGTGGCCTTTTCCAGCAATAGCCTCACTCTGGCCTCTGCTTCTGTAATCACATCTTTTCTCTCAGCCTTCGCAGGACACGTGTGATCACATTGGGCTCTCATGGGCTCAAAGCCCCATCATGAGGTCTTTAATTACATCAGGACAGTCTCTTTTACCATGTGTGGTAACATATTCAGAGGTTCAGGCTGTGGTCATCTTTGGGGGCCTTTTACCCTGCCCTCCGCACCACCAGAAGTGCTGGTTGAGGTGGGAACAAGGTGAGGTGGAGAGGCAGTGATGCGTAGAAGTCACGCTCAGGTTTGACGTTAGCTTTCTCAGTCAGCTGAGGGTCCACAGCTTTTGGGTCGGATTTGGACTGAGTTCATCATCCTGGGTTCTTTCTTGCAAAATCACACAGTTCATTGTGCACTATACTACAACTTTAACTAGATCGGCATTACAAGAAGTTTATACACGTACATGCAAGAGTTACCTGTCATAGAAACAGAAGATACTTTTTTGTTGAATTGAGCCTTTATTTTTCACAAGCTTAGGCGAGATTCAGAGTCTTTCAGGTAAAAGTTTGATTAAAAGGCTGGTGCTTGTAGGTGAGGGAGGGAAACTCAGAGTTTTTAATGTACATAAAGGGAGTTTTCATCAAACGACTGAATATACTTGGGCCCTGCCCATTAGTACCACTACCTGCACCTACTCCTTGCCCTATGGTAAATAAAAACAGGAGTTCCCCGAAGCAGAGACCATTAATGGATTCCCCATCCCCCAAGACAAACAGCAGCCACTGCTACTGTCACCAAAATAAATGGAACCAGGAAAGCCTATGCCTTCTGAACGATTTGTATTTTTAAAGCAAAAATTTCTCCACTAGAACCTGCAGCTTTAAAAGACTTCTTCCCCAGAATCACAGTCTTTAAAGGAATACTTAAAAAGAAGAAGGTAGATTGGAAAAATCTTACGAAATTTCTTCTACGGTTTACTTTGGCAGGCCAGCTGCCTGTGTAGATTAGATTAGGGTCATTCATAATAAAGTTTGAGGTTAGGAAAAGACCTTTGACAAAGACCAATTTTGTGTGATTGTTTTAATCTTTAATCTGATTACCATATGTTGTTTCTGATTAGTTCATTAAAAGGCCTTATTTATAGAACAAGCTTGACTAGCATTGACTGTGCCAGAGAATGAGAAAAAAAATAAGTACATTTAATCATTTGCTTAATAAACTTTTATTCTGCATTTTAATGTCTTGTCTATTGTCTGCATTTAAGGTACACAAGTAGGCTCGATAGATTCAATATACATATACATCATGAGGTAATCACTGCGATCAAGCTAATTAATATATCTATCACCTCATATTAGTTACTTTGTTTCTTTGGTAGTGAGAACACTTTGGAGTCTGTTCTCTTAGTAAATTTCAAGGGTATAGAACTGTATTCCTTGTAGACACCATGCTATTCATTAGATCACCAGAACTGATTCATGTCGCATATTGGAAATTCTGTACCCCATTCCTCCAGGGTTAGTCTTTGGTAACTACCATTATACTCACTGCTTCTATAAGTTTCACTATTTGAGATTCTACACATAAGGGAGAGCATGCACTATTTGGTGTGTGTGTGTGTGTGTGTGTGTCTTATCTCAATTAGATACCTCCTGTATTCTATCCGTGTTGGTGTAAATGCTAGTGTATCCTTTGTAAAGGCCACACAACAGTCCCTCATGTGACCACACAATTTTCTTTCCTCATTCATCTATGGACATTTGGGATATTTCCATGTTGTGGATGTTGTTTAACAAAATTCACCAGCCTTCTATGATTAAAAACTCTCAATGCATCTTAACATCAAAAGGCCTCCTATGGTGGCCTATGACTAACATTGTACTCAGGGATGAAAAAAACTGAAATTTTTCCTCTAAGATCAGGAAAAGACAGGAATGCTCACTCTTATTGTTTCTATTCAGCACAATACTGGAACTCCCGATGAGTGACTAGGCAAGAAAAAGAAATAAAAGGCATCCAAAGTGGAAAGTAAGGAACAAAATAGACTATGTAGATGGATGATTTTACAGAGAGAAAACTCTAAAATAAAAACTTGTTAGAACTAATAAGTTAATTCAGCATGAGTAATACACTTTAAAAATGTACCTGGACTGGAAACAAAATTTAGATTTTACTCCAAATTCCTAAGTATTTGACACAAAAGAAACAAATACAGCTATTTTGAACAATATGATAGAAAATCCCCTGGTAAAGATAACACTGGTGTTAGGGTTGGGAAATCCGTAACAATATTTTTGAGGTAAAACTTAAACTGTAGTACAAGTAAGCAAGCAGTACACTACTGGGAATTCAATACTGCATTGTGAGTTTTAAACAACAGTAAATGTTTGCATAGCATTAATTTAAATAATTTTTGCATTAGTTTCTTAGGGCTGCAATAAAAAGTATGACAAACTTAAAGCTTAATGCCTACTTTACCCATCCAGTGGGATGGAACACAAGGCCTTGTACATTCTAGCGAAGCATTTTACCACTGATCCATACCCCTGTTTTAGTCAGGGCTTACAAGGGAGAAGATTTAATATGTGACACATAATTTATAATATTATTTTATAATATTCACCCAAAGAGTCAAATGCAAAAGAATGTGGAAGATCTGTCCATGATCTAAAGACCCAAATAATCTAGCTGAGGGTCTGGATTCCATGGTAAGGTTCTGAATGAATCCAGCTGAAGACCCAGAGCCTATGACAATGTCCTCCACATGTCCAATAGGAGGCCTCCAGCCCATGACAGTGTCTCATGCAGGTCTGTATCAAGGATCTACAGCAGGAAGGCTCACAGGTCAGTGGTGGAAGCTAGAAAGTCTGGGCTAGTGGGGTGAAGGATCTGTGCCAGCAGGCTGAGGGATCTGCGCTGGAGGCAGGAAGTGACTAAGGTAAGAATCAGAACTCCCCTGAAAAGAACTGCAGCCATCCTCAGCGACAGCAAGGTCCTAAGCTCCTCCAGTGATGAGAACAGCTGAGTTCATAGCAGGAAAACAAGCGCCACAAGCTTCTCCAGGAGAACCAACAGCACAGCATCTTCTCCAGTTCTCTTTCTATACTGCTGTGAGCCCTCCACATCCAGAACCACGCTGATTCAGTTCAGCTGAGTGTTATACGTTGACCATTCATTAATCCACCACAACCCCAAGCCCAAGTTTTCTTTTTCTCTTACACTCCTGGGGCTATAAGTTCAAACACAAATTGCTCACAGGACCATATTACTTCTGAGGATCCATGGAAGAATTTCATTCATTCCTCTCTACCTAGCTTCTTGAAATCCTTGGCATTCTCTGGCTTATGGATAAGCTACTCCAATCTCTGCCTCTTTCTTTACATAGCCTTCTCCCTGGGTTATTTTGTCTCCATGTTGCCACGTAGCCTCCTCCTCTCATGTCTGTGTCCAAGTTTCATCCTTTTCATAAGGATACCAATCATTGCACTAGGATCTATACTAATTCCTTATGGATTAGGCAGGACTAATAATATCTCAAAAGACCCTATTTCCAAATAAGGTCACATTTTGAGGTTCTAATTGGACATGAATTTTGGAGTGATCCTATTCGACTAGTACAGTTTCCATTTCATGGGCTCAGCTTCTCTGTTTATAAAATGCAAATTATATTGTTTGGTCTTGCTGTAATGTACATAATATTAACTACTTTCCAATAAGAGTCAGTCTTGAAGAACTAGTGAGATCAGATAACAAACCTTCCTTTTGGATTAGTTTAGCATTTATTGCAACACACCTTCAGAAACACTAATTTATCAATTTAGCCTATGTTCAAATAAAAATAATAGAACAAGACAGATAAGTAAAGTTTTAGAGTTGAAATCTTAGGTACATGTATGGTCATGCACACACACACACACACACACACACACACACACGTGCACCCCATTCACGCTCTTTAAATGCTTGTCTGTCCACCAGGTTAATGTTATAGCTGTTTCAGCATTTCCGTCAATTCTGCTTACATATTCATTGGTGACTGGGTAAAGTCTCTCTCTTTAGACAACACTAAAAGATTCTTGATGACTTTGGAGTTGGCTGAAATTTACAGTTGTCTTGATTAAGAATAATCTCATGAGGACGAGATGGGGAATGTTGGCCCCTTCTTAGAGTACAGCACGAGAGAGTGTGGGGAGGTTGACTTCTAGCACAACAGTGTGAGGAACTCTATTGACCCACTCCCCAGGAAAACTGGTAAAAACAATAAAAATGCAACCGTTAAAAATAGAATGTCTTTGCCCCTCTCCCATTGTTATATTGAAATTTTGACCCCTGATGTCAGCATGCTATTTGGAGGGGGGCCTCTAGGAAGTGGTTATGTCATAAGGGTTCCTTTCTCACAAATGGGATTAAAGCCCTTATCAAAGTGACCAAGTCCCTGGAGGTCCTGATCCCTTTCTACCGTCTGGAGACATGGCAATGAGATAGCCACCTATGAACCTGGCAGTGGGCCTTTACCAGTCAAGGATCTACTAGTGTCTTACTGGCCTTGGACTCTCCTGGCTTCATGAGTCCAGAACTCATGATTAAGAAAATCTAAAAATCTTCTGTTTATAAGCTACCTAGTCAATGATATTCTGCTGTATCTGCATGAATGGACTGAGACAACAACCACTTCAAGCTTTAGGAAATGGTCCTAAAGGCAAGTAGAAAATGCAGAAATGTGTTGCCATAGCTTGTGTTTTCTTGTTTGTTTGTTTGTTTGTCTTGGGTCCCTCCCCCCAACCCATTAAAAAACACTGGAGACCAGGTTATTTACTGACAGAAGTTTATTTGACTCACGACTCCAGTGGCTGGGTAAGTTCAAGAGTGTGGCACGGGCATGTGTGGGCCTTCTTGGGCGTGACATGGTGAAGGCATCACACTGAGACAGAGCAAGCAGGCTAGCTTGGGTCCCTCTTTCTCTTTTTATGAAACTGTTAATGCCATCATGTGGGACCTGTCCTTATGTCCCCATCAGACCCTAATTACCTTCTCAAAGGCTTCCCACAAAGTACGATTAACATATGACTTTAATGCTTAGGGCTCTGATATATGAAACACACCCCTAGAATAATACATTTATTCGAGAAAAAAAAATTCAGTTAAAGGGTAGTCTGTGGTATTTGAACTAGGACAGTTTCGTCCTTCATTCCTGCAGCTCAGGGAGGCCAAGATTTCAATCCCCTGCTGCCAAGCACACAAGCCTCCCTCACTAATTGTAGCAATAACCCAGGTGTTAACAAGACTTCAACATTTCTCATCTGGCCCCAGCTACCTGCTGCTGAGGCTAAATCCCTGGCAAATGCAGTGAAGAAGTGTGAGGTCCCTTCTGCCCAGCCCTCACTGGTGGGATGGAAGTCCTCTTTGGGCCAAGCACACTGGGAATGGAGCCCTGACTCACAAGGAAGCAGTTACACATTAGCAGGGCAGAGTGGATAAATACATTGTGGTAAACCCAGATAATGGACTATTATTTAGTTGTAAAATAAAATAAGCTAACAGGAAATGAAATGACTTGGAGAAACATTAAATGCATAGTGTCTTAATTGTAAAGAACCCACTCAACTATATGAAATTCTGGAGAAGAAAAACCACAGAGATGGTGAAAAGACCAGTAGCTACCAGGAATTGGTAGTGGAGCACTGGGGATTTTAAGGCAGTGAACTATTACATATGAAACTGTGATGGTGGATACATGTCATTATATACTTGCCAAAATTCGTGGAATACATAATACCAAGGATGAACCCTAACATAAACTGTGGGCTTGGGATGATACAGTGATGTCAGTATAGGCCTATTAGTTGTTACAAATATACTACTTTGTTGTGTGATACTCAAAGTGAAGGAAGCTATGCAGTGGAGGAGGGGAATACATGGGAATTGTAATTTCTACTCAATTTTACTGTGAATCTAAAAATATATATTTAAAAACATTAACCTAGCTGGGCGTGGTGGCATATACCTGTAATCCCAGCAGCAAGGAGTTCAAGGCCAGTCTGGGCTACATAGTGTGTTTATGGTCACCCTGAACTGCAAGTGAGACCGTGCATCAAAAAAAAAAAAAAAAAAAAAAGACCTGAGAGACTCAACAGATGCTTTATATGTTCTCTGACTGTAGGGAATGGTATTAGAAATAACAGCTAGAAAAAAATGTAAGAAACTCACAATATGTGGCAATTAAGCACACTCCTAAGTAACATACTGGTCAAAGAAGAAATCAAAGGAAAGTCATAAACAGTCTGAGATGAATGAAAATAATAGATCAAGACTTATGGAACACAGTTAAAGTTCTTTTGAGAAGAATACTCAATTTTGAACGTCTATGTTTAAAAAGAAGAAAGATTTTTAAATCAATAAACTTCTCTTCCATGTTAAGACACTAGAAAAAAATGACCTAATCCTTAAACAACAAGAAGGAAAGAAATAGCAAAGATTAGGAAAAAAGTGAATTCGAAATTGGAAAAGCAATATAGAAAAATCAACAAAATCCAAAGTCGGTTATTGAAAAGATTAACAAAACTGGCAAACTTTTAGCTAGAGCAGAGGGAGGGAGGGAGGGAAGGAGAAAGAGGCACAGTGAGAGAGAGGGGAAGCAATTACTAGAATTAGGAGTTAAAGCAGCAATGTCGCTACTGATCTGGTGGAAATCAAAAGGCTATTAAGGGCTACTATGAACAATGGTGGTTCAGCATGTTCGATAAACAGATGAATCGGGCAGTTCCTAAGGGTAGGGGAGCTGCATCGATTTGTTAGGATTGTCATCATAAAGTATCACGGACTGAAGGCTTGAAGAAATAGAAATTTATGCTTTCAGAGTTCTGGTGGCAAGAAGTCTGAGACGAAGGCGTCATCAGGGTCATCTTCCTTCTGAGTGCTCCAACACCGGGTCTTACTTTCTTACTATTTTCTGGTGGTTGTCAGCAATTCTTGATATTCCACAGTTTAAGTGCAAAATGCGTGCTCTGAAAACTACAAAGCATCACTGAAAGGAATTAAAGAAGCCCTATGTTAAGGGGAGAGAAACGCCATGTTCATGGATTAGAAGACTTAATGTTATGATAGCAGTATTTCCAAAACTGGTACATAGATTCAGTGCAATCCTTTTCAAAATCTCAACTGGCTTTTAAAATTTACCATAAAGATGATATTGATGATATTTATTTCTTGACTCTCAATTCCCTTCCATTGATCTATATGACTATATCTATAGTTTTTGCCACTATTATACGGTCTTAACTACTCTCATTTTATAGTGAGTTTTGAAATTGTGAAGGGTATGTGCTCCAACTTTTTTTCTTTTTTTTCAAGATTGTTTTGGCCATTTGTGTCTCTGGAATTTACATAGGAATTTTAGGATCAGCTTATCAATTTCTGGGAGTGGGTAGGGAAGCATTCAGTCTTCAGTAAAGTGTTAGCTGTGGAGTTTTCATGGATGCTTATAACAGTTTGAAAAGGTTCTTTTCTATTTCCAGTTTATTATCTTTATCATGAAACGATGCTAGATTTTTCAAATAATTTTCTGCATCTATTGATGTGGTTATGTGATTTTTATTCTCTATTCTATTTATATAATGTATCACATTCATTGATTCTTGGCTGTTGAGACAGCCCTGTGCTCCTGGAATTAATCCCGGTGGGTCATTATTCTGCAGTACTGGTATATTGCAATTCAGTTCTGGCACTAACCAAAGTTAGTACATATCCCAGAAGACTTCCTTCACTTCAGAGCAGCTGGTTATAAATCTGGAGTATTTTTATGAACCCCTTGGGTGAGGTAATTCAGTGGAATGATTAATTGAACTCAGAAAAATTCTATAGTTATGATTATAGATAAATGAGAAATCATGTAGGGTGAGGATTGCAAGGGTCTGGAACACGAAGCTTTTGTGCCTCCTCCTCGTGGAATCAAGAGTACCTCACCCTTCCGCACATGAATGTGTTCACCAAGCAGGAAACTCTACTGATTGTGTTCAGGGATTTTATTGAGATTTCAGTACAAGGCATGATTTATTGAACACTGGTCATGTGATTGACCTCAACCTCTATTCCCTTCCTCCCTTTCCTGGAGGTTATGAGGTCAGGCTGTTATCTACCACATGTCTCAAAGCCCCATCTAATCACAGTCTTCTAACCTCCATCCTGAAGCTGTCTTGGGGTGTACAGTGAGTTACTTTATTAGTATAAACACAGGTGTGATCTAAAAGGCTTATACTAACAAATAAATTCCTATCATTCAAGAAATTCCAAGAACTCTGGAATCTCTATGCCAGGAACCTGGATAAAGATCAAAGTCTTTATTATACAACAGCCATAATTCTTGCTAGACAGTTTGCTAGTATTTTTGGAGGATTTTGTGTCTATTGTTTATGAGACACATAGTTTTCTTTTCCTGTGATCCTTTGGTCTTGTCTTGGTATCAGGCTTGTAGAAAAAATTGAGTGGTATTTGCCAATATTTTAGAAGAATTTTGTGGAGAGTCAGTATGTATTATTTAAATGTTCAGTAGAATTTATGAGCAAAGTCATTCATCCTTGGGAGTTTTTTGGTATCATGTTTTAAATTTGCCAATTCTATCTAGGTAAGTCTACTCAAATTTTCTATTTCTATGTGTCACTTTTATCTTGTCTTTAAATAATGTCCCCTCTTGCACTTCTGATTCTCTGTTCCTCTGTTCTGAAGGTGAGGTCATTGCCCTGAGTGTTTTGGAGTCACACTAAGTGAGCAGAGCATGGAGCAAGGAATAGCCTCTGGTCTTCTCAGTGTTTCAGGTACAGACCATCCTACACTGAGCTGAGGTGGAGTTGTACTGACTTCAGTATTCTCTGTCTTAATCACTTTCTCATTGTTGAGACACAACACCTGACACCCATAATCTAAAGGAGGAAAGGGTTCTTTTGACTCACAGTCTCAGAAGTTGCAGTCTGTGCTTGGCAGGCTCAAATGCAGAGATGGCGTGGTGGAAGGGCCTGGATGAAGGAAGGCTGCACCTGTCACGCGACCAGGAAGCAGTCAAGGGAGGTGTTTGCACGGGACAGAATGCCCTTCCAGGTCCCACCCCAGTGATCTAACCAGGCCTCCTGTCTCCTAAGGGCAAGTAGCTGTAGGACCCACATAGGCCGGTTACTTCCTAAAGCCCTTTTTCTCAGTTCATAAAGCTTTGTGGGTCATTCTGGCTCCAGACCCCAACATTATGCTTGTGATAAAAGCTTCACTCACTGATCAGTGCTGTAGGGAGGAAAAGAGTCCCTGGACTCTTAGCTGCCCTTACCTGGAATTTAGCTTTTCCAACACACAGCTGGACGAAATTATGCTGATGGCCTGCCCAGCACGGGGAACTGGTTCTTTCCTGGGAATGAGGCTGGGGGGTTTGAGGGAGTCCCATCTTGGCCATTCTGATCTCTGATCCAGACCAGGGAAGGTGGTGGTGGGGGGGGTGTCATGGCTCTGGTGCCAGGGACTCACTCAGTTCTTACTGAGATGTTGCAGATTTTCTTTAAAAATGAATATTCCATTTATTGTATGCCCCTGGAACAATCTCCAGAAATTTTAAATAATTTTTTAAATAATGTTTATCAGTTATGGTTACTCACTGATGAGAGAGCGCTCAGAACTCCTGTGTGTCCTTTGGGACACAGGCCTTCATCTCTGGCACTGGTAATTCTTTTTCACAGGATATGTTAATTCTTGGCTTTATAACTTAGAGTGGCAGTGATCAGATCAGTATGGTAGACCGAAGACAGAAGATTAGGAAAGGGGACATAGCGGACATATACATATGCTGAATTAAAGAAAGGATTAAATTAGGAAATGTTCAATTCTGAGAATGGAAGGCTGAGGTTATAAAGAGATAGTACACATTCATCAAACTACATGACAGTGGAATGTTTATGATGCCAAGCAAGGAACACTGTTCTAGCAATTAAATAATTGCCTGTACTAACCATGAAGTTTTTGAAAAGTCTTGACCCTTATCTTTCTATGGTTAATCTCACCCATAAAATGCAGCTTTTCTATCAGTTCATTCATTGTGGTAGAATTTGATAGAGGCATCTTTCACTTCAACTCTAACTCCTAGTGAAAATGCCCAAGAAAATCTTAAATCTTGTAAAGCAAGGTGCAAGGAAACCAAGTAAGATTCTTGACAATACTGATGATCATTCTCTTCTTCCTCCTGCAAGTTAAACAAATAATAGCAGCTGTTTTTTCCTCCTTGGCATTCTGCAAGGCTGACTTGGGTGTAAGGGGACAGGCTAAACAGACTCATCAGGCCCCTTGCAATGCTGGATTCTGAGGTCATGTCAGTTTCCGGGACATGGGTTAGCTATTGTTTTTCCCTTTCTAGGATGGGGAGATAAACTCTACTTCAAATATTTATTCTCCTTATCTTGCCTGTAATAATAGGGGACTTGGTTGTAGTCAAATAAAATGCTAAACATAGAACAATGTCAATTTGAAGAAATAGATATTATTAAATGGGATGACTCTTTTCAAATCAAAATCCCGAACATATTAGGGGAAATGAGTGCTTATCATGTGTTGGCAGGATTACAGAACTTAGTCATTCTCAGGGACGTTCCCATTTTGCTAATAGCAGTTTAATGGTTCCTTCAATAAAGAGAAGTAACAGCAAACAGTGGAACCATCACTTAGCTTGTCTTAGCAACCAAAATTAAAATATACTGAACGTATTTTAAAATCATAAATTGCAAAACTTGATTAGCTACTTACTAAAATTGTAGCTGAAGAACGACTAAATTTGACTTTGGGAGTCATAAGAGACTAGAAATTATAACTAGAAATTGTCCAGTACACATATATAAATTATACTTAAATATATATATATATATATATATATATATATATATATATATATATATATCATATTTATATCATATTATTCAGCTTTCCCATTGCTGGGGGGAAAATCCTTGCACTCACAATTTAAAGTAGGAGAGGTTGATTTGGCTCATATTTTCAGAGGATTTGGCCCATGGCTGGCTGGTTCTAAGGCAGGAATATCATGGTGGAGGGGTTATTTTGGGAAAGTAATTAGCTAGAATCCATGTTACTGAAGATTCACGAAGCTTGCTCAGAGACAAAAAGGCAGATTTCAAAGGAGTCTGGAAGTAGCGTTGCCTGTCAGTCCTGTGATCCTACTTGATACTCTGTCTGCCCCTTAATAACTGACAAGAAACAAGCACAGATCCTAGAGATCTAAATATATGCCATGTGGCATAATAAAGATATAGTTTGGAACATCAGCCAGGGATATATAGCTCAGTGGCATGGTGCTTGTCAGGCAAGCATGAGGTCCTGAGTTTGAGTCTCAGTACTTCCCCCAATCATCCGGAATTTTTCCTGTGTTTGGAAAATTGTTAAGATTGAGGGTACAAGTCCATAAAATAACATGATTATTGCATGTGGGATACCCCATCATTTTTTATGAATCTTTGTTTTAATGGAGTTTTTAAATAGCTTAAGGTTTCTATATACTAGGACATTTCAAAGTTTTAAATTTTTCTTTATTTATTCTTCGAGATAGTCTCGCTAAACTTCCTGGGCTAGGCTTGAATTTGTAATCCTTATGTCTCAGTCTCCCAGAATGCTGGGATTATAGAGGTGCACCACCACACCTGAATTTTTTCTTTTGTGAATGGTCCGTGAAAACTGAGCTATGCATGGAGGTGCAGGCCTGTAATCCCAGCCCTCAGAGAGGCTGAGACAGGGATTACAAATTCCAACCCAGTCCGGGAAACTTGGTGATTTAGCGAGACTGTGTCTCAAATTTTTAAAAATGGAGATTGGGGATAGTGGTGGCTAGAATTGTAGTTCAGTGCAAGGCCCTAAATTCAAATCCCCAGTAGTGCCGAAACCAAAGTATTCTTTTCTTCTTAAGATCTGAGTTCCTTACCTAGTCAGTTCAAAATATAAATAGAATTAGCTAGACATCATACATACACATTAAAACATTTTAAATAATCTTTAGTCCTATTAAAAATTTGTCTATCTGCAACCACTTGAGTTGTTGAGTATATCTCATTCTAAAAAATTATCTTATAAAGGTCTAAAAGGCATAAACAACAAATTATATTGGAATAAAGCTACAAACTCTCAGGATGCCTCAGAACTTGGTCATTTGGGTCTGTTTCTCACCTGATATGATAAATCCTTGGGTCAATCCCTGTCAGACTATCTGAAGACATTCACTGGCAGATGACTCATTTTTCCATGGTGTGACCCATTCAAGGTTCTGAGTGATTACTAGTTGTTAGTAGCTGGGCTAAATGTTTTTAACATTACATAAAACAATTCCTTGCAGTATTAATATCTACTGGTGCAGAATGGAAACCTGATGCCTACAGAGGTAAGTATGTGGAGATGCGCATAGATTATAACTTTTCTATTGTCAGGGCTTGTTGCCAAGCCAGCTGGCACCAAGAAGACATGACACTACACTGAGACTCATTTATTCTCATTTTGTATTTTCTGCACCTATTCATAACCTTTTTCCCAATGAATGTTTATTTACTAAACATTGTTTCTTGTATCATCATCTTTCGGTTATATTTTCCAGGCACAAACATAAGAAATAGCATGAATTGATGGGGAACAGAAGTAATCTTATTAAGTGCAATAAAAATTCTATTAAAATTTTGGCAAAAATTAATTTGCCAAAGTTTAGCTGTACAACACCAATAAATACTAGTTCTTCCTCATCTCCTTCCCCAAATTCAACTCTATAGTGCTACTGGGGGAGTTTTTTGTCATTTCTAGTTTTTTTCTACTCATAGACATATATATCCATCCATCCATCCATTCATGTGCATTGTTAGTTGTGCTGTCACGGTTGCCTCTATGTCTTCAATCAATTACCCTCATGGTCCTTTTGACTTTGGGGAAGTGCCAGAAGTCACCAAGTTCCAGATGCAGTGAATAAGGTAGATGAGGACACACTGGAATGTTTCTATGAGCCTGCTTTTCCTTTGGTTGGCACCTGGCTACAGCATTCGTCATTTCTTTTATTGTATCTGGTAAAGACACTCATGACAGAGGACTTCTAGAACCATCTCAGGAAGTGGCAAGAATGCCAGTACTGTCACAAATGGACCTGAGATAATAACCCAGACCCAGGTATGGTGGTGTACACATGTATCCCAGCAGTCTACAAGGCTGAGGCAGAAGGGCTGCAGTGAGTTTGAAGCTAGCCTGCGCTACACAATGAATTAAAGGCCAGCTTTAACAACATAGTGAGACCTTGTCACAAACAAATAAACAATAAACAAACAAAAACAAAGAGAAAGAAGAGATGAGATGGTTTATAAAGAAGCTAAGTAACTCTAAAGGTGAACTTAATGAGACAAATGAGGGAGGTGGATGCAATAAAAGATTATGTCTCAGAGGAAGTGATGGTAGCATAAAACTTAACATTAAAGAATTCTGCTGGAGATAGTTCCTGACTGAAATCATAAAAGGACTATGCCAATTTGCCAAGACATAGTTAAAGATACTTGCTCTATATCATAAATTATACCATAAGAAATCAGCCATTGTTCAAATACTCTTGGAGAGATTTTTGATCAGTATTTGATGTATCTCAAATCACGGTGTGTTAAATACTAGCTTTACTATTTTTTCAGTTCCCCAAATATTTATAATTAACAAAAGAACTTTTAATACTTGCGTATTTCAAAGGTCATGAAACAATCATACTTTGAAGTTTCAGCTTGCATCACCTTTCTGTAGTCTTGGGTAACTGTGCAAAGCAGGGAACGTTCATGTACATAAGTACATGTATGCGTACATAATACTGACATTCTGAAACTTGTGCTCTTTGTACTGCATAATGGCTGCACTGCACCCACTGCATGACTGGACTGTTATTTCCCTATTGGTGGACATTTATGCTGTTTTCAGTTTTTCACTATTACAATGGTTACCCTTCTTTGTGCACATATGCAAGTATTCTGCTGAATCAATTTCTACAAATGCAAATACATGATCAGTAACATAAGCTTCAGTTTCAATAATGGTCATAAAAATCAATACAGTAATTAACATTATTAATACTGTACTTAAGTCTAACAGTACAGGGTTGGAGACAACCTGGGTTCTCTAGCTCACACACACTCTGCCTGAGTGAGTATAACTGGTAGATCCTCTTTAGAAACTGGCCTATGTGTTCTCTGCACTTCCCATAGCTGCATGCAGGATGGGGTCTTCTCATCATTCAGACACAAGTTGATGCCTGGGCTACTCTATGGACCTTGCTATGGCGATTAGCCCTTTGGTTTACGCATTCATTTCTTTTCTCTCAACTACAATACAAGCTCTAGGACAGGACCCTTATCTACTTTGTTCATCATTGTGCCTAGAAAAGACCACAGAATAGCTGTTCAATTTGGTGAAGAGTGCATTTGCATCTCTTTAGAGGGGCTAAACGTCTTTACTGTATCTCTTCTAAGATCTGCCTGCTCACGTCCTTTGCTAATTTTCCAAGTACAATATTTTTCTCATTGGTTCATAGGAACTAGTCACATGTTACAAGTATTCCCATTAATTCTGTTTCTATTGTGTGTCTTGGAAATTCTTTGTCATTTTCTTTTGACTTTTATTCTTTTGTTACAGATGCTTACAAATTTTATGTGGACATAAAATTTCCAATCACTGCTTTTAGCTTTTCAGTCATTCTCAGGAATGCCATCCTCACCAACAGACTTTCCTCCTTTATCTTCTTCTGGCATTTTTATATGTTATTAATTCCTTCCAAATTTTTGTGTGCACTTTGTCAGACAGAGATCTACTTTTTGTTGTTTTTCTCAAAGGTTCTCAATACTATTTAATGAACAGATCACCATTTCCCAATATATTAAAAATTTTTGTATAGCAATTACATGATTTGATTATTGAATTAGTTACAATTTTAAAAAAATGATTAAATTCCTTATTTTCCCAGAAGTTCAAATAAAGCATGACTTACAGATTTCTTAAGTAGTAAAATCGTCTCACAATATATTTAAATGAGAAAGTGTATTGAAACAAAAACATGCTTTAGAGAGAAAATATTTAATCTGTTTCATGGAAAAAAGTACAAAGCTTTAGGAAAGGCTTCAGGTTTCCTCATACAGTATAAACACATCTGCGCTTCCTATAGTATTACATGTGTTACATTGCTTAAGGGTTGGTGAAGGCACTGCACTCTCATTCCAAACAGTTAACACATGCACCTGAAAAACATCACTGAATACAGTCTTGAAATGAGTGTAGAAAAAGTGTTATATAAAAATATATTAATCTATCTACATTAAACACTTAAAAATGCACAAGTGGATTCTTTTAGAATTAGATCATGTCTGGAAATATCAATATTTGACTTTCAAATTAGATTTTCATTGCATTTTTAATCACTGAAAAAAATAAATATAATCAAACCTTTGGAATGCAGGTATGAAGTCAGCACAGAGCAATCCGAGTTTCAGAAATAAAGTCACAAGTTATTCACACAAAGATCAGGAAGAGTCTGCATCTCTACAATTTGATGTATGCAATGTTATAATTTGAAGCAGTAATAAATATATATAAATCTCAATTACACAGCAAACTTTGATTCTACAACTCACATGTGAAGCTGGGACAGCAATAACAAGATTTATAAACTGGCTCTCAATATACCCTAGCAAGAAGGTTTTCAGCTTTTGAAAAATATTAGACTTTGCAAAAGGTAGTTAGGACGTTTTACCTCAAAGTAAAGAAAAACTGATTTGAATCCACACAGGATATTGTTCTCCTTCTTTGAAAATGGAGACATTAAGAAATCCAGGGAAAAAAAACCCACCACTACAAAATCATTCTTCCATTATCTATGGTTACTTACTTACTTCACTGAAACTTTTAGAGAAACTATTACTCTTCAAAGACAGGGAAGCCTGAGGTGTGGAGTGGAAGCGGAGGTTTATTTCTGCAGGTAAACTGCTATGGTATCACAGGCATTCATCAACAGTACTTTCAACTCAACATAAACCAAAATTGGCTAGTGTTCCTGATGGAACCAAAGATAATGATCACAAATGTTAAAATAGAAGTTACATGGCAGTGAGGAACTGGCCTATTTTTACTATTTATTAGCACAATTAATCAACTAATGTTCAGTCCTGTTTACCTCAATATACATTTCTCATAAACCCAGCACAAATTTGGTAAAGAAAATTAACAAAAATTCCATTTAAACTGGCCATATTTAAACCAGCAGGCTGATATTCTTCTCTACTTGTCAGCAGTTCTTTTCACTTTTATTTCATATGGAAATATGTAACCAAGAACATGAAAATTGAAAGGGAGTAAATTATGTTTGCTCATACTATTTTTTAAAATTTCAACATATAAAAAGAAAATCTCACAATCTTGCTTAACTCTCTATTTCCTGACCAGGACTTTAAGTTGCTGCTTAAAGAGGAAGAAACTCGTAGGCTGTAGTGCTCACTTGTTTAGAGCTTTTTAATCTAAGAGTAACGTCAAGGATGGCGACCTGTTTAGAGCTTTCGATGATGACTAACAGCTCACTGTGGTACGCGCACCATCAGTTCGCCAGCACTGGCTAGGCGGGAGTATGGTTGGAAATGCCTGTGATGCTTTTACTCCCGAGGCTTTCAACAGAAAAGAAATATCCTACACTTGAAGTGACATGCCAGAGAAGAAGGACACACCGAATGATAAATAACTATAACTAGGCAAACATCCCACAAGTGCCTAGGGCCTTAACTCTTTAAAGTTTTAATAGTGATTAAACCAAAAAATCAGCACGCTCAAAACAGAAGAGTTGCATCAGGAAAGCTGAGAGCTGGCTCATGAGCCTGGCTTTCTGCATCGGAGTGGCCACTGGAAAGCCAGGCAGCCAGTCTCAGATGCAGGTCCACTACATGCAAAGCCAACGTTTGTTAGTCATGGAATACGTACAGGTAGATTATTCATGTCTCTAGCTTTTAACATTATTTATGTTACCTTATTGCAAAGATATGGAAGAAGAACAAACTTTGAATTATACAGGATGAAACAGTGACTGAAGGCTAGTGCTAAATCTTTATTTAAATAAACTATGTACCACATGTGGAAAAAGAAATTTTGGTTGATTAAAAGTGTGACACTACTATCAATTTCTTAAGTACATTTCCCTAAGGATTTTATAACAAAATTGTTAAATTCCTTACTGTACCATACTACTACCTAACTAGCAAACTATTGAATAACGAAAAGATGTTTACATTCTGTATGAGAATGATCATAAATCACAATCACTGGTATGCAGCATTTTGTTTCATTCCTTTTAATCATATCTAATGCTGGAATAATAGGTTGACCTGGCAAAAACTTTTGTGGTGTGGTCTACATAACAGCATTATTTATGCTGGAAGAAAGCAGAAGACTTTACACTTCTAGAGCTTGCTTTAGTTAGTGAAACAAGATTTTCTTAAATAGGAATAAACTCAGAATTTGGGGCACTCTGCACTTAGAATTCAGTTATTCTTTATGACAAAGTGTCAACTGCCATCTGAAGACCACCCGGAACAGCACTGCTGGAACACAGGAATTCCTTTCTTAGGTCTACCCGCTAGAAAACTGTGTATGTCTGAAATTAAGAGTGTTATACAAAATCTTTTGGGAAACAATTATACAATTTTCAGGCTCAAATAAGAATATATAATGAAAAGTTATATAATTAAGTAGATAAATTTCAAAAACAGTAATTACTAGAACTTTTGGGCTTTCTGAAGTTACTACTATGAAAGATTTATGTTAAAAAAAAAAAAAGGCCTCTTTGATAGGCAGTACAGCAGGTGGGTGAGTAGACTCAAGTAACAGGCTCTGCATCGCCTAGATGTGTGGCCTGGATTATGCTTCCCGCTCTGTTCCAGCTTCATCAGTCAACTAAGGAAACATGGTACCTCCCTCACAGGCTGTGCTGAAGATTAGAGTTAACACACACAAGGCACTCAGAGAAGTCCTGGCAAACAGTAAGAATTCAGTGAATTCTTACAGCCAGTACTCACTACTCCTGTATTTGAAGGCTTAAAATGTCCACAGTAGTATTCTTCCTTTAGCAGTCTGTGTCCACGTCAGCTTTGGTAGTAGAACCAGGAACTGAGAGACTGCCTGAATGGAAGACCTGACATTCACTTCTCACCCCGAGTCACCTGTCAGCACCAAGTACCTGCTGGCTCCAGACCCTGCTCTGGGCACTGGCTCAATCGGAGCTCTCTGGTCTTCAGCCCAGCTACCCACACCCTAAAGCTGGCTTCTCACTGCAACAATGGACACAACAGCCAGCTGTCTGGATTACAAGGTTATTTTGAATCTCTGAGGCAGTGCATGTGAAAGTGCCACCAGAGTGAAGCTTTTTGGTTAAGACACTATTTGGGTGCGAGCTGTTGAGCACAAGTTGTAGGTATGTGGTATAAGGGTGAATACAAGTGTGTCTGGATGCTCTCTGAAGCGAGTGTTACTCAAAGCTGTAGAAGACCTTCTTAAAAATTTATAGAACTCTAGGTACGCTTCTTTATGATACTGTCTATAAAATAGCAATGTGCTTTATTATACAAGTATCTTTCTCTTCTTAAACCTTACCTCTATAGAGAATATACCAACATATTAAATATTTGATAGAGAAATGTTTTCTTTTAGAAATTGCAGTTGCAAAGAAAATGTCAAGCCATGTGACTGTGGTCACAAGTTATTACCATTAATTAAGCTGTTAAGTAGCTATTTAGTTAATTACTAAATGCTAAATGCTAGGTGAATAATACTTCATTAAATACTTAGAGCAACTCTATGAGGCAGTACACCAGCCCCATGTTACAGGATTAGAAGCTGTGACCACAAAGCCACAATCATTACATTATGTTATAAAACCCTGGAAGAAACAAAAAGGTATAATTTTTATTTAGCTTTACCAAACCAAACTGAACAAAAGGAACAGGCAGATCTGGACTCCAAAATATATTCTGATCTTTGGTAATAAAACTGACTTCAGGAAAGTTATCATGTTAGTGTTTTTGATTTAATTTTAAATCTTTAAAAAACATTTTATAATTTTTTTCCTCTAGTTTTAGAAATAAAATGCTCATCATTGAAAAAATACAAAAAAAGAATTAAAAACATCCAAAGTCTTATCATCTAGAAATATTAATATATTCCCTCTACAAATAGTTTTATGTAATTATGAACTATGAAATTTAGTTTTTGATGATTTGGAGGAGAGGTTATGGGGATTGAATTCAGGGCCTTGTACATGGTTAAAAATATACTCTACCACTGACCTATACCTCCAAGCCCTAATGACTGTTCATTATAAAGTCTTTATATTGGCATATACAACTAATAAATTTTGAATAGATACAAAATTAATATGTTATAGGTAGGTGTTTTTATTATCTTTCCAAATTTTCCAATTTTGGGAATATAAGCAAAGCAAAACACTGACTTAACTCAGTGGCATTAGCTCAAAAGTAGGCTGGCAATAAAAAATGTGAGTATTTCTTGATTTTTTTTTATGTGTATACATACATATACACACAGCATATATAAATATATACACATAAACTCATTCATGTGTTAATCTTTTTGACTTTGCTAAAATTTACAGCCTTTTGAAGGCCTAGTAATACTATATTATTGTTAGGACACTTAAGGAAAAATTTGTTTTTCATAGTCATGGTGCTTACAGTTACAGTTAAAGGTGATTAAAGTGCAAGATTTTTTCTTATGAATAGATTAAATACAAGTATTTGTTTGAGACAGGGATAAACAAAATTCTTTACAGAAATCATGTCAATCCTTAGTATAAATTTTCAAGAACTTATTGCTTGTGAATTGATTATCACAGAGGAGGAAAAAACAGAGACAAAATAGAATGATTTAGGGCAAAGATTTCAGGTATTATGATAAAATTTGTGTAATGCCACCTTGCTAATATTTTAATCTCATTCTTTAAACTATCAACTGGACACAATTTATGCAGCAAGAAAAGCAAAAGTAAAAAAACATTAAGAAGTCCTTACAGAAAACAGGAGGCAGACGTAGATCAAGAAGGTTTTAAAATAAACTTTCTAGTGCTTCCTCTTATGTAAGAAGTTTATATTGGTCATAAATTCTAAGAACTTGCTTTATGTAGTTTATTCAAAATCATACTAATTCATTATAAATAGTATTTTAATGTAAAAAAATGTAAAATGGCTGTGGACAGGGTTCACTAAATCAAGAACAGTAGTAGCGTAAGACTAATCTAAAACTAACCTAGATGAAGGGAAAATTAAAGGATACTAAAGAGTAGTTTTGGATTTTAATGTATATAAAACATATAATATATACTGTGTGTCTGTTTGTTATACTGAAAGATAAATTATCAATTATTTCTGCATCAGCAAGTTTAAACTACATATTCTTCTTTTAGACTGTGAACTGTTTATATCCTCAAACAGGAAATGACTGGACCAAAATATTCTTATCCTGTCCAACTGGAAATGAGAAGTAAAATATCACAGCTAAGTAAGGTCTATTCTTCACAAAAGAGAATATCAACGTTATCATCATTTTATTATAGAACATTATTATTTTGGTTGGTTGTAGAGGGAGTAGGTTTATGAAGTAACTCTGTATAATTTTAAATAGATTCCTTTCCATTTTACATTTATACTTCTCTTTAAAAATAGCCTTAGCAGGCTGCTAATTAAATCAGTCATGATCTACACTCTTACTTCAGAGATTTTGCTAACCCTATAAATAAGACAAGCAAATGTTTCATTTTCAAAACGGTATTTCAAAAAAATATAAAGAAATGGACAGACAATGGTGTCTAAGCTTACACTTTAAATTCACCATTGTTTCTGAAAGACAGGAAGCATGTTATCTTATATTGTCTATAAATATTTATTAAATAAATAAACATGGTTCACCTGATGTTTTAAAAATCTTATACACTGATTAAATTACAAACATATTAAATCACTTTTAGGAAAAACAAGACTAGGCTTTTAAATAGCTATAAAGATAAACTACGAGCTGGGAGTGGTGGTGCATGCGTGTGACCCCAGCACTGGGGGAGGCTAAGACAAGAGGATCCCAAGTGCCAACCCAGCTGGGGCAACTCAAGGAGACACTCACTGTCTCAAAAGACAAAAAATGTTAAATTATGATAATAAGTTTTACAAACCCACTAATATTCAGTGATTGTTTCTTTGGGTTAGAAAAACAAACACCAAATAAACAACAGAGCAAACAATTACTGCATGTTTTAGTCCTAACATTTTAGAGTCGTATATTAGAATATACTATACCTGCTAACTATATAAAGGATTTTACATTGAAAATTTCAATTTGAAGGATAAAATCCAATTTTAAAAACATCACAATGAATGATCATAATTTTAATTCTGAATATAGTATCCCCCTAAAAAAAACCCCACAAACTGCATTTAATGCTTATAAGTGAAATATAAATTTCCAAAATAACACATATGCCTATTTATTCAACTGTCACAATAATTCTTTATCACAAACAATGCTGTGTCTTTGTCCTTTCTCCTTAAAAGCCATATTATTTCTGGGGACTCCACCATTATCTGGTACGAATGTGTTCATTCAAAAAAACCAAAAAACAACCAACCACCACAAATACACCACCATTACCACCAAACCAGTTAAAAAAGCGGACCTGCATCCCCTTAGATATTCTACGTTCAGCTTTTTCTATATAAAGTTATAAGGCATTAGTAGTGGTATGTTGAAACAAGTAGTTTTATAATAAAATAGATAGAAACTCTCTTTTAAAAATATCTCAACTGACAACATCATAGAAGTAAATAAAGATTATGTGTAGCCACTCATATCATCTTTTAAGTTCCCACTGCAATGAAAACACTTTTTTTTTTTGTGGTTTAAAACAGACCTTCTGCCTTGAATTGCAGGTATCCTTATACAAATATGAAATGGAATTTAGGTCCATATAAAGTTACTGTGAACTTTACATATCTGAATATGCTGAATGCTATTTAAAAATGTTTTTAAAAGTCAGTTAAAATGCCTGGTACTACTTTGAGTATTCACGCCAATTCTTTTAGATAGTGCTTTCTACTCCAGTGTGGACTAAGAGTCAGGTCCCAAATAGCCCTGTAGACTACACTGTCGTGGTTTAAATGCTGGTCAATGATTCAGCTAGCACAACTAGAATGAAGGAATTTCTTTATAATAAAAAGTAAATATGGAACATAGCTTTATTTTAAGTTAAGTTGCTAGAACTGAGCAACTTGGGATCCAGAGGCAGAAATAAAGTTTTTTTCCTAAATTACATCCAAGGTAGCTGATGAAGGACAGGGGGACACAGCAAGCAGCTGCTAGCTGACTTGCTAAAATACATGCTTGAGCTCTACAGGAGCTATGGAACCTGCCTGTGTGTCTGATATCTGCAAAGGCTGACTGAACAAAATGCCTTGCATCATGCAAGCACTGCTGTCTGCACTGCAGTAGTAAAGGAACACACGGATAGACAGAACTGCTTCAAGTGACAAGCAATTGCCAGGAATTTGAAGAGAAATTGTTGGTTGGTTGGAAATGTTCTGTATGTCTCCAGATGGTATCTGTCCTTCAAGAAGCCACTCATTGCCTAGAAAATCAAAAAGCAAATGATTAACACTACATAAGAAGAAAAATAGGGAAACTGGAAAAAATCCTAAGGAGAAAGTATCTATTCAGTCAACAAACATTTATTAAATCTCCAAGTTCCAGGCATTATAACCTGTGGGAAGTACATAAATATGAGTAAGATATGACCACTATATCTAATTATTATGATTATTCTTTCAAAAGTTATAAATCATGAATTTATTTTTATTGAAATCAAACAAAATATTGCAAATATGGCTCTAAATTCTTACTCCTCAAAGTTAAAAATAAAATCTGATAAGCTATATAAATAAACACAGGATATGTGAGATAGATTTTTATGGAGTGGGTAAAAATCTTTAGGGATAAAACATAAAAACGACAAAATGAACTGTCTAATGGAACATAAATGGATGTACAACTCTACAGTGACTTATTTGTTACGATCATGGTGAATTCTGAAATATCCAAGAATAATAACAGAAAACCAGCCTAGCCATTTCTTCAGACAATGGTACCACTGCATATAACCTCTGAGTTAAACAGTAGAAACTAAGAGATTTTATCTACTTCAATTTAATATATGAAATTCTACATAGACTTAAACATGCAGACTTAAGTATCTATCCAAAAAATGTCTAATAAACCATCAACAACTTTTAAACTTTTTGACTGTCTTTATTCACCCTGAACCTTCTCCCTGAAGGAATGTTTATGTCTACTCAGGAGGCACAGTGTCATGTGGACATTCAGATTTAGAGGGTGGCAGGCACCATCATCCAGATTTGAGTACACCTGAAATGCTCTCCTACCACCTGAAAGAGAGTACACCGACCCTGATCTAATGACTTCTCAGTAACTCAGGGCTTTGTATAAAAACTGGAGCATCCACTGACCAGGAGCAGGCTGGCCTCTCTCTTTTCCCATTAGGATGAGGCAACAGACTCGGACCACCTGCCTCCATCAGTCCTCTCCACAGCTCCTCCATGATATTGCTTTTAATATTCTGTTGAAAAATCAAACTTAAAAAAACTATGTCGACTCAGGGAAATATGAAGGTGAAAGATAATACTCTGAAGAGTTAAGTGCAGAGCTTTTATGTAGAAGCTTTTAAATCTTAAATAATTCTCTTAACAATTCTTGGCTTTCTTTGCTTATTTCTGGACTGGAAAGTATGTATTACATAATTCTTGATTTTACTAGAGAACTTAAAGTTAAGACAGGAAATAATAAACTGTTATTTTAATATTCAAATTTAGAAATAAAACACAAAATATTTGTTTAGCTATGTTTTATATATATTGCATTTAGGATTTGTAAAATTACAGTACGCTCGTTACTTTTTCATGCTGCTTGTTTTGGCTTGAAACTTTCACATAGTCTAACCACCTTAAGAATATCTGCCTCTAACCAACCAACCAACCAAAAAGAGAAAATTTCCTTTATTGGTTAATTCACAAGTATACTCCATAAAATAATTTTCAAAACCATTAGAATTATTAAAAGTCATGCCTCAAAAGCTTATTTGCCTCAATATTAAAAGAAAAAAAAAAGCCAGTACGTTGGACAAGTGATAAAATAGCTCAGTATTGCCCCTGTGGCCTACTTCACTTAAATACTGTCTGGCATTTTATATCCCAAAGACTTAATATTAACTGATTTGAGCGTTTTAACAAAGCAGAATTTAAAATATTAATTTGTCAATAACCACTTTAAAAAGGGATTCAGTACTCTCCTGTCCACAAAGTCAGTCCCAATGGCCTAAGTACTGCATGGTCAGCTCTCTTCCTTGTGGAGAGCCAGAAGAGTGGATTCCTCACAGGCTAAGTCAATTACTGACAAGCGAGTGTCTCAAACTCAAACCAGAAGTCAGCCTGGTACTCTACCAAGATGTATTTGTTCTTTTGGTTTGGATACTGAATTGACGGTTGCAGGCTAGTGGCTTCTGTCCTGAGAATATATGAAGGTAAGAAGGCATGAAGTCAGGATTCGGGTAATTTACAAAAAAAGTGTGTGAGAGGCCATGAGAGAGGAGGGGAAGAGGAAATGGAAGATGAGTGAGAACATGTGAGACAGCATGGGAGACATTCCTAGAGAGGAGCATTTGAGATAAAAAGCTGAATGTCAGAGTTCTGGACCATCACTACTTCACTGCACAATCACTGTCCACTAGGTTACAAATGCTAGAAAGCAGGACTGCATAAAGGTGACCAGAAGGAAGAGTTATGGAAAATGATTAAGGCAGCTGCACTTCAGTTTTCTTTTTCAGATTTTTTTAACTTAGGAGGTTCTTCTTGGAAACAAAAATGAAGAACAAGGTTCAGGAAGAGACAGAGGCAACTAACTCCATATGTAGCGAAACTTTCAGTGAGTTACACTGCTCTCTAATAAAGGGAGGCACAAATTCTGAAGACTATAGAGTTAGATCTGGATTAATCTTTCTTACAATCTACCTTAAATCTGGCCCAAATATCATAAATATAACAGAGAGAAATCATTAAACATCAAGAATTTATTAAATATTTGCATTTATAAGATTATGTGCATACCTTCAGCAGCCAGAAACCAGCAACTGGGCACTCCATCAGTTAGCTTTGTTCCTGGGGGAAGGTCCAGTCTGAGTTTCAACTGGAGAGTCTGACCAGGACCAACAATCACTGGCGAAAGTCTGATGGCTGGGGCAGATCTAGGCAGTTTGGGCACTGTTTTTGTTTTTTCTAGGAGCAATGGGCCATCTACTACAGCGTTTTCAGATTTGAAGATGGGAAGCTAGGAAATGAGACAATCTGTTATTAAAACACACTCTGAGTAACAGAACTTAATTTCAGACCTCAAGAGAAAAAAAAGTTCTGTATCAATGAAACTAATTACCATTTTAGTCTGATTAATGGGTACAGAAAAACAATTCACCTTAGCAAAAAGATTACCAACACTTATGTAGAAGATGACATTAACCTGTCTAGTATTTTTATAGATGGCAGGAAATAAATCGTCTGACTTTAAAAGTAGTAGATATAGTATAAATACAAATAATTTTCACTGCCAAGTATATTATTTGACATATTCATACATCAGAGATCTAGTGAAGAGATGACCCTTTTGATGGCAAACTAGTTTGTTTTTTTTTTTAACTTTAAAACATGTTTTGCAAATTATTAGAATTTTAGAAAAAACTTGCATTTTCTTCAGGTCAATGTGATAATCAAGAGGTTATTTATTTATTTATATGTAAAGAAAAAAATTGAAACAGAAACAGGGTAGAATACAAAATTTCAAAAACAAAACAAAAAACAAAAATAGTAACCAGTAAGAAATCACTAGTTGACAATTACATATTTTCCTCTTAGAAGTAGTTGTTCAAGTTACAAAAGTAAAGCCTACAAAGTAGACATTTAAACAGTGAGACTGCAACCAGTTCTGTTCATCTATCCAACAAAAACTTAGTAATATGGTTATCAATCCTACATACTTAAATCTACATGCAGTTATATCCTTTAGAATACTTTCTTTTCCTTTCTTTTTTCTTTACAATAACTATAATCCATTCTCATAAACTACTTAGAAGTTCTACACTTCTAAGACTTCTACTTAGAAGTCTCTACATGTATACCTAGCCTTTCTGTATTAGAGGGAGAAACAAACCAAAACAAGTCAACAATACAAATTCCTAGAGAAACACAAAATGAAAAGGACATATAAAACCACAATACTAGGTGATCTATGGTAGTTACTATGATGTCTCTTGTTATTTTCAATAAAATTGTCTATATCATCAAACATAGTATAATTAAACAGCATTGCATTACACTATTAATAAAAACTAAACATTGGAGACATTATAGGACTTCAAAGGCAGTTAATAATCAAACCAGAAATCCTATTGAATCTTGTCATCTTCAGAGTAGTTGCCTCTATTCTCAGACTTGATACTCTCAAGCATACCAGATTCAAATAAAATCATCAAGACAAAACAGCAGTATAACTAATCTCTGTCTTATCTCTGCCATGCTGTTTTTCTGTCATTGTTGTTTGTTTACTTTTCTCCTTCATTCCACTGTCTGCCCCTTTCTTTGAGGCCTTTCTGCCATTGTTCCTGGAATCCTGGTGATTTTCTTCTCTCTCTAGAATGTCCTTCAATATTCTTTGCAGGGTTGGATTGGTGGTCACAAACTCCCCCAGGTCCTCTTTGTCGTGGAACTGTCTTGTCTCACCATTAATTCTGAGAGACAGTTTCGCAGGGTACATCAATCTGGGTCGGAGGTTATTTTCTTTCAGGGCTTGGAATATTTCACTCCAAGCTCTTCTTGATTTGATGGTTTGCATCGAGAAGTCCACTGTGATTTTGATGAGTTTCCCTTTATAGGTAATCTGTTACTTTTCTCTGACTGCTTTTAATATTCTGTTCTTGTGATGGATTTCTGGGATCCTGATTATTACATGTCTGGGTGTAGATCTGTTTTGGTTGTAGCTGGCTGGAGTTCTGTATGCCTCATTTATCTGAACTTCACTTTCGTTACCTATGTTTGGGAAGTTTTCCTTAGTTATTTCTGTGAATAGACTTTTTATTTCATTTGTATTTGTCACTGCATCTTCATTCACATTTTTTATTCTGAGGTTATAAATCCTCTTGCCATCTTCTAGCCTTTGTATCGTTGCTTCCTGGTTCCTTGTTATTTTTAAGAGATCCTTTCTTTCGCGATCATACATTACAAATCTAAATTTTGAAAGTTTGTCTTTAGTTTTTGTTAAAAGGTTTTGCCAGCTTTCAATGGAGTTTTTAATTTCCTGATATTCTCTTTGGATCTGTTTCATGTATTCTAGGTTTTGTTTATATTCTTCATCAAAGGCTTCTCTCCTTTCTCTGGGTTTCTCCATTCTTTCATTTGTGTCTACTTGAGGATTACCCAGGACTTCTTTTATTAATCTTCTTATATCTTGCTTCACCTGAATTAGAATTTCAGATTTAAATTTGTCGATGAGGTCATGGAAGTTTTTTTTTTTTTCCAATGAGGCTGTGTCTGATATTACATGTTTGTTGCCCTCAGCCTCCTCTGCATTTACCTTTACTGGACTCACTTTCCTTAGTTCGGTGGTTGGAAGCCTTTTGCTGTTTCTCTGTCTTGTCATGTTTCCAGTCCCCTTCAGATGGGTGGGTGGTGGTCTCCGGGCACCTCACACTCCCCACAGTTTTTCTGCAGCACACTTGCTAGGGAAGTGCCGCCCCCCAGTCCGCTTTGGATCTGTGAGGTGCATGCTGTGAGCCAGCCCCTCCCCCTACATCAGTCAACCAGTTTATGCTTCAGCAAGTTTGTGTGTTCCCTGGGGATGCCACTGGCTCAGGACTGCCTTGTCCCTGGCTATTGGGTTCCAACCAGGGGCCTGGCCCAGCCCAAGCAGATCCACCAATCTGCTTTGGACCAGAAGCCGTCAACCGATGCTGCCTATGATTTTGATTCAAGCCAGCCCTGCCCAACTCCAAGATGTTGCCTAGCCAGTCCCCCTGCTCTGGAGAATCCAGTTCCTGTCACTCATCAAAGTTTGCGCAGCTCGACTCACCATTTCCACTCCCTGCTGCAGCACCTCCTCCAGCCGAGGGTCTCGAGCTCACCAACCCCACTCTCAGCAGGGCCGCAACCTCAGCTCAATCGTGAGTCACCTGACTCTAAGATGTGCCTGGTACAGCAACCAGAGCTTGCCCAGCTCCAGCCCTCTGTCCACGCTTCTTCTTTCTTTCTCCTCAGTTTCTTCCTGGGTCGTGAGAATTCCTCTCCTTTTGTCTGGCTTTCTCCATGTTGTTAGATTCTAGCATCTGAGTCGTTTTTTTTTTTTTTTTTTGCAGAGAGGCTCTCTATCATGCTACTACTCAGTTGGCCATCTTGGATCTCCCTCTATTTATTTATTTTTTATAAGGCTTGCTTCTTTGTTTCTCAATATATATATATATTTTTTTTTGGTACTGGGGATCAAACTCATGACCTCACACTTGCCAGGCAGGCATTGATGCCACTGAGCTAAATCTCTGGCCCCACAAGACATAATTTATAATCAACATTTTTCACTAAAAATTCTAGAGACCCCATCCATATTGTTACAAGTTGACTGTATCTTGATTTTCTCCCAATTTTCAATGTCTTGAGAAATACATGTTCTAACTATTTCTCTGGAAGTAACAGTTATTTGGTAATAGATTCACCATTCAAAACAAAAATTACACAATATTCCAAGCATCACTAAATAAAACAAACCCAATCTACATGGTACATGAAGTGTTAGTGTATTAGTGTATCTATACTTTTAAAACCAGATCTAGATTCCTCTCCCTTTGTTCTTCAAGGTTCATCAAATTCTCTCCACCTTTTAGTGTCTTTTTTTTCAAAATTTCAGCATAGATAAAACTTTTATGTCAAGAATTGTATAGCCTTAAAACAGGCCTATTGATTTAGCTATCCAAAACAAAACAAAACATCAATGGAGGCATTCACTTAACACTCTATCTCAATGTGCCAATCTTATCACCAGACAGGGCCTAACCAAACGAGTCTGTCAGTGTGATAGCCTTTTGTATCCTCATCAAAAACACACCCCAGGGGCTGGGGATTTGGCTCAGTGGTACAAGTGTCTGCCTGACAAGCACAAGGTCGAGAGTTCGATCTCTGGTAACAAAAAACCACAAAACACACACACACAAATAAATAAATAAACAACCCACACCCCATATATACTTTAAGATAACTTACCACAGAAATTGTTTTTGTTTCTAAATCCATCACTTTAATCTGATGATTGTTGGTGTCTGCTACATATAATAGTCGGCCATTTTCTCCAACACACAAGCCTCCTGGTTCATTAAAGGTTGACTCAGTAAAACTGGAACTAGTAACATTAGTTGTGTTTCCAGTCCCTGCTAATGTTGTACAGTTTTTTGTTTTTGGATCCACAACTTTAATCTGAAGAAGGAAAAAATATTTACGTATTTGAAGACCAAGCTCATTTGTAGTATGGAAGAGTATATATAAAAAAAAGTTATGTGTCTGTGTGTGTGTGTGTGTATGTGTGTGTGTGTGTATATATATATATATATATACATATATATATATAAATAAATCCTGACTACCATTAGTATTCTCAATAGATCTTAGAAAAAAAGTAGAAATTTACTGTTTTCTTGAAAATTCAAACATTCAACTACACAGTCTAAGGAAAGTCTAAGACCTAAAACTATAAATTGCCTAGTTGTTTTCTAGAAATGATCTTGAATGCATTTATAGCTGAAATTAAAATGAATCACTTTTGTTTTTCTTCATGATAGAAAATACTTGCACAACTGAACTTTCTTCTTAGAGCACTGCCTGAGGATCTGTACCTTTATTAAACTTAAGGACTGTCAGTTACATCTCAGTAACTTAAATGTATGGCCTCTCATCACAAAGTATTATATTTATTATCACTGATCCTTATAAAAAGGAAATATACAGTAAAAACCAAAACAACCAAACAGACAAAAATAGAAATGCTGCTGACAATGGAATTATCTGCTATCAGGCAATACAACTATGCGACAGCTCAAAACTGTTCATCTTTTAGTAAATAACATTTTCCCTGCTACTTGCCTACTCCTTATTTCTTGAACATGTGACAGGCAGTTCACAACTTTAGCTTATAGCCATTGGAATTGGTTTAGTGCTTCCCCTAGTTCAGACACATCAGAACCTCTTGACAAAGAAAAGACCAAGGGGAGCAGAGAATAAAAGGTACACAGTTGCCACCAGCCGTTGTTCCTCTATATTTTAGAATAAAACCTACAAGAGGCATTCAGATATTTCAGCACTGAACACCACATTACATCTTTCCATAGACTCACCTTGTGATTATAGGAGTCTGCCACATAAAGCAAATTCCTCTTCTTGTCCCACGCTACTCCAAGTGGGTGCTGAAGCTTTGCATCGATGCCTACTCCATCAACATCACCAAAAGCAAACAAATTCTTTTATTTTTTTAAAGAGAAAGAAACAATAGTTGTTAAAATTTTCATAGTGCATTGTTACATTGTAAAGTGAAAATTAAGATAGTTGAATGTGCTATTCAAGTTCAAGGGGAAAGGTTTGATTTTCATATAAATGGGTGGATACTGCATGCAGAGTAGTAAGAAATTATAGAATTTTGAGTCTGCACTAATTTTTGGTGAGTTGTCGTTTTACTCAACAGTTCTGGCTCATGGTCAGGAATAAGTTAAGGCTACTACTCTGGTGCTTTCTCCAATCCACTGCTAAATACATAAAGTAGATACTCCTCTTCGCTCTAGTGATGAGTATTTTATCCTTTCTTTTTCCCTAAGCACTTATCATTTATACATGAACAAGTAGAGTAAGATTACTTTTTAAAGATGGCTTTACTTTGTCTGTCTGTCTGCCTTTCTTTCTTTTTTTTTGGTGCCGAACACTGAACTCATGACCTCGCATTTGTCAAGCAGGCACTTACACTGCTGAGCTAAACCTCGGGTCCCTACTTGCGTTTCTTTATATTCTCATTTCTTTTTATTTGACTTCCATTTAATGCATGAATAGGCCAAGAATGATCTCTCCTAGACTTCATCATAACATCTTGCAATTTGGGAAAAGTGCTAGCATGTTCAAAATCTGGGCACACTGTGAAAGCGACTTTCTTTACCATAGGGTCTCTTTCTCCTCCAATGAGGTGCTTCACTGCTCCATCTTTCAGGGAGATAGTTCTCACAGTGCTACTCTCACTATCTGCTACGAACAGGCAGTTCCAGGGATCTTCAGAGGCCAGAGAGAGACCTGAGGGTTGAGCAAAACCCGCCTTGTGAGGATATGCATTGTTTCGATTCTCCTCATTTCCACTGCCAGCAAACCGGAGACAAGTTCCTTTTTTTAGCTCACTGAAAGACAAGTTCATAGGTAGAGTCAATGAGTGGGAAATGTGTCCAACTTAGTTATGAAATGGATGTGAGAGAAAGAATCAATGGCGACAGCACTGTATAAAGGGATGGGGAAGGGAGGGATAATCTTAGCTTACATCTGGTACATAGTGACCTTCCTACTTTTCTTCAGCATAAATATAACTGAAACATGTCTCAAAGACAATACGGGAAATTCCTGACAGGATCAGAATAATAATTAGAAATTAGTAAAATGCATTCTCATTTCTTGATTTCTTCTTAGCTTCATGAAATAGTAGGTTCTGAAAGGGAACTATCAAGATTAGTGCTTGAAAATGATATAGGGTGATCATGCTACATTAACTGATCAACTGTGCAGAATCAATTTCTTTTGTACACTAAGGAAATATCTATTAAAAGGAATACTCCAGGGTGCTCCTGTAATGCAGAGAAAGTTTTACAGTTTGACTTCTGAATTTATGCCAGAAAGAACTTTATAAAGAAGACATGGTAATATGTTATATGAGAGAAGGGAAGAAGTACTTAGAATGCAAAATGAGGGACATGTATACATTTCTAAATATAGTACAAATGGAGAAGTTTAAAATAACCATCTCTTACTGATTGATATGTTCTCAATGCTAAGGTAAGCAGGAAACAGGAGGCAAAAACAGAGGGATAAAGAATGTATAAAAGATGGGATTTATTCAAGGAATTTATAATATGTAAAACAAATAAATCAAAAAGTATTATGCGAAGGAATCTAAACAGTTTAAAAAAGAAGCTCTCTTAATAAAACAAGAGTGGGGAGAAAGTGTCACTTAAAAGTTAGGAGGCCTGAGGATGTAGCTCAGTGGTAGTCTTGTCGAAGCCTTGGGTTCAGTCCCAGCACTGGTAAATAAACATTAGGGCCCATTACCACGACATGATCATCAGTCATACATACAGATAAAACTTACCTAAAATTAAGATGCAGTCAAAGTGAACTGAGTGACTATTTTCTTATCATGAAGAAGAGTAACAACTCTACTTACTAGGAAACTTCGGCAGCCCCAGATCATCTATGTCCGACACAGCTATCAGCCTGAACAGCATATTCTGGCAAGCTGTTCCTCCTGTTTGCTGTTTATGTCTCTCATACACCATTATTGGAAGACAACAGCAAGCTCCTTAGTGCTATCTGTCTCCAGTCTTGTCTCATTCAGAATGTTGCCAGGGTTCTTTCAAAGACACAGATCTAGTCAAGTCACTTCTCAGCTTAAAACTTTCTGTAAAGGCCTATAGAATGTCCAAATCTCTTTGAAGAACTCATAAAGCAAGGCATGATCCGGCTTCCACTGATACCATTAGTGGCAGCTCAGTTCTGGAAAACCTCCCTAACTCCTGCTACTTCCAGGTGGTCTTCTTGGACATCTCAAATCTCACTAAGCGTCTCCCTTATTTTTACATTATATATATATATACACTTTTATATATAACTTCAATTTAAAGGATTACTTCAGTGATTCATTTTACACACATTATTTCTAGTTTGTTCCTTCTGTAAGCTCACTGAGGACAGTCACCACATGCTTCCGTTTTAACCTTAACATAGTGAGGTTATAATTTTATCCCTAGTGTCCAGCAGCGTACCTAGCACAATTTATTAATTTAATAAACTAATATTTATTAAAATATTAATAAATATTTTAAGTAAAAAATTAAATGTTATAGAACATGATATAATTGTATTCCAAGGCAAGATCCACATGCTGATAGCGTGTATCTGCTGTTTTGAATGATCTATATAATTGCTCTTTTTTTGCTGACAAAAACTGATAATTCAGCATTTGTGGTTTATGACTTTCATTCATGTATTTACTGTGCAAGTTTTTAATAAGCTCCTATTATGTACCAGCCATGGTACTAGATATAGAGGATACAAAAATGAACAAGACAGAGTTCCTTTCTTTAAAGGATAGTCTAATAGGATTAGTTAAAAAATAAGTGCAACCGGGGCCAGGGATTTAGCTCAGTGGCTTAAGTGCCTGCCTGGCAAGCATGAGGTCGTGAGTTCAATCTCTGGCACCAAATAAATAAATAAATAAATAAAGTTACTCTTAAAAAAAAAAAAAAGAAAAGTGCAACCAAAAAGGGCAAGGGAGAGACGAAGGGGGAATGAGGCTGGCCAAACTGGTCAGTGCAGTGATGTAACACTCACAGAACAGTGCAGCCGGACAGCAGAGTGGTCAGCTCTGTGGGGTGTGAGGGAGAAGAGTGCTGGACGGAGAACTGACTGGAGACTGTGCAGGCACACTGCCTTTTCACCTTTGCACACCCAAAGATGGCAGCAAAGCTACCTATACTGTGTGTGTCAGGCACTCTGTTCAACTCTTCCTACAGATGATTACTGCTCAAAGCAAGCCTACGAGATGTTGTAAATCAAGAAACCGAGGCTTGGAGAGCAAAAGGGCCTCTCCTAGGCTCACAGAGATAATGAGTAGCAGAGCCAGGATTCAACTTCAAGCCTGATGACAAAACCCGTACTACGCATGACTGCCATGTGGCAAAACCCGTACTACGCATGACTGCCATGTGGTCCTCAACTATTTGAAGGAAGGACCACAGACACCGGAACTGTTTTAAATGGTAAAGGCCCATCAAATATTTCTAGTTCTCCCATAGGGTGGCTCAGGACGATTGTTCTTCTTAGGTTCCCACAAAATAGATGTAGCCGCAAAATTTCTGCCACCCAGGGAGTGTGAATAGAGGTGCTGTGTCGCTGTGGAGCAGAACCTTTAGAGCCAGTCATTCACCACCTGTCTCTCCTGCTCTGCCAGGATGACTGGCAAAGCTCCAGAGGGTGACGGCTTCATCACAGCCTGGGTGGTCAAGTAGTGCTCCCCAGCAAATCTATGCAAGTTAGCAAGAAAACAGCTGTGCTAAGCCGCTGAGTGCAGGTTGTTTGTTACGGTGGTCTAATACGGCATATCCTGCCAGTGCAGCGGGTGTGGTCAGATGGTGACTGGGAGAGGGAATGCTGTGAACTGCAAAGAGCGCAGAAAGAGAGACGCCACCACTTACTTTTTCTTTGGCAGTTTGCCAGAATCCAGCAGGAGTGCCCATATCTGATGAATTCCTGCCATGGCTATCCACAAGATGTTATTTCTCTGGACCTCTGAACCTTGATAAAAATAAATAGTGATTATTATATACCTATTTGATTAATATGAACACTCCAGTTGCTTCAGATATTTAAATTTATAGATAATAACAATACATTCATAAATTATCTAATAGAAAAAATAAGAATATATGAAATGCTTGAACTTGAAAATTTTTTCTTTTCTTTTAAAAGGGTTATTTCTTTAAACCTGTAATTTTTCCAAAGCGTTCTTTTGATTTTTTAATGGGGTACAGTGTGATAATTCATTACATGCACGCAATGTATAATGAGCACATCAGGGTAACTAGCATCTCCATATCCTCTAAAACATCCAGTGTCTTTAATGTTCCTCTAAGTCTCTGCGCACAGTATTTTTGGTCATTTGATTTCTTACAAGAAATGGGCTGACACTCTCCAAAGAAATTCTTTGCCAACCAAGAACTTAGAGTAACCCTGCTGATTATAACACAACAGTATTGGGTTCTCTAAACAATTTCCATGAAAGAATTGAACTAAGATTTTAAGAAACATATATTCTATCACAGTATAAGATTTGGGACTCTCACATAAATTAGAACTGCTATTTAAAATCTACTGGCTGTTTATGAAACTAAATAAAAGAGGTAATAATATATACAAAGACCAAGAGTATGATATATTACAATAAAGCTATTTACTAATATCAATAAATGTTTTTTAGTAATGATGTCAACTTATAAAATGTGATAAAACTGTATTTCTAAAATTAATTCTATTGTTTAACTATTTTAAGTAATAATGCATTCTGAATTAAGATATTTTAATTAAAATAATTTAGTTGGACACTTTTATATTAAAAAAAAACTTAGTAAGGTTATTTTATTTGTATTTTCTTTAATTTTAACTAGTTTGTGTCCATAGGAATCTTTCTTCTGCCTTTCAATTTAATAAAAAAGATCCAAAGATGATACTGTTCTCAAGGAACTATAACTATTAGGTTCCAAGCACTTTACAGAGATTCATCCTGAAACAAGCATTCAGGAGGGCTGATTTACAGCCAAACAAGGCTTGGCATGGTGAGGTTCGGTAACTTGCCAGGTCCACTGAGGCGGCATAAGAAGGAATGGCCCTGGCAGCACAACAGAAAAACCCACGCCCTTAACCGCTACACATGGTGCCTCTTTCCCTGTTTCCTAACTGCTACCCTGAAAAGGCTAAAATAATTTAATTTACTTTTCATATTCAAATGTGTAGTAAACACAAACTTTGCTGAGAGTGTCACTGGTGCCCACATTCTCCTGGGACTCAGTCTCTGTTTAATCACCTTTAAACTAGACTGAAAGCTTTCAACAATTAATTTTTAATGTATCACACTGTTTTCGCAATTACTCTAAAGATAGTATTCTGGAAGAACTAGGATGACCAGGATGCCTAATAATAAAATATTCCCTTGTTTTAGATATACTGACATTCAAATTAAAGGTTCAAAGCTGTGCAGCACTCAGAATAATGCTCAGCTGTAGCAACGTTCCAATGTCAGCCATGCTTATTATTTAATGCATCTGGATCTCAGCTGTACAGGGTGTTGCACCAGGGCAGCAGAAACACTTTTACAAACTGACAGAGGGCACTGAGGCTAAGAAGTGTGGCACACTGTCTTCCACTTGAACTTTTAAATTTTATAGTACACATTAACACTGCATGTATTACTAACAGATAACATTTTACAAATCTACAATAAGTTCAATAAATCCAACATTATAAAGTTTTCAGTATTAACTAGTTAAAATGAATTTATATTTCTGCTTAGACAACAGTACTATTAACTAAGGAAGAGGTCAAAATAAAATAAAATGTTAGGAATATAAAAAAGATAAAAAGTCCAAAAATGAGTAATTCTCATAATTTTAATTTAATTTGAAGTCCTTTCCATTCACATTCAAAAACATATTTATTTAGTAATATTTTAGAATACTACTTAAAGAATTACAAATGATCATGGTTTCAAGCTCACTACTCAAGTGGGCATGGTAGTCCACACCTGTAATCCAGCACTCAAGGAGGCTGAGGCAGGAGGATTGCCATGAGTTTGAGGCCACCCTGGATTACATAGTGAAACCCTCTCTCAAAAAAACAACAACAACAAGAGAAAATGAGAACAATTCAAAATTTGAGTACAGGTTGCTATATATAGTGAGTTCAAGGCCAGCCTGGACTGTATAGAGACACTGTCTCAATAAAACAACAACATCAAAAAAAAAAAAAAAAAGCAAGGAAAATCAAGTTTACTGCTCTGCCTCCCATTTTCTCTGCATGAACTACATTGTTCTGATGGTCGTGTGATAGATCTCTAAAAATAGAGAGTTCTGGGAAGCATCTTGTCCTCCAATTCCTTGGCTGTGGGACCAGGTGCACCCGGATCTGAATCCTGACTGTAAAATTTTGTAATCTGTGTGTCTCACTGTCTCCTTTGTCATTGAAGATATTATTGCCAACTTCATTCCATCACTGAAAGGGATGAGTAAGGCAGCATAAATAAAGTGCCTACTGGCACATGCTGGGTAGTAAATAATATTTGCTGTCTTTGAACTCTTAGATCGAGCACGTTCCCTCTTTCCTCTTCCTAGAATGCTCGGCCACCAGATGCCAGCATTCATGCAGATCTCCGCTCAGACTTTCTTCCTGTTCCCCACCTTAACACATACACATAGCCGCCAGAGTTCTCTGATCCCTTATCTTGCCTTACTTTTCTCTGTAGCATTTATCACGTTGTTGTATGTTATATATTGTTTACCACTTTTCTCTTCTATTGAGCACACCACCTAAGTAGCTTTGTTTTACTGTTTTATCATCAAGAACTAGAATAATACATAGCTCATAGTAAATATTTGTTGAATAAACTTTCTCTGAAGTATCACAAGAAAAATGGTTTCTTTTTTGTCATTACACCCACAAGCACTAGAGTTATCCTAATGACAGCTAGTATTTCCTAATAGTATTAATGACTCATCTCCAATCAAAGAAGTCTGCTATAAATGTAAATCTGTGCCATTATCCTCTAAAACATTCTAAATGGGAGTGAAATACCACCCTAAAAATAGTTTTGGATATTGGGTGGATATGATAATATAGTTATGCCAGAAAATTTATATGATGAATAATTATTTTCTTATAAATTACTCATTTCTTTTTTATATTTTAAAAATCTGTAAGTGTAGGTGGATTGTATTATGCAAATTTCAATGTTTCACATAATTTATTAGGGGAAGAGGGATTTGGGATCTGATAGGACTAAGACTTCTAAAAGCTACATAAAAATAAAGCCTTTTATCAACTCTAACATATTTCTAATCATAATAAAAACAGCACACTGGACTCTAAAGACAACCTATTTAATCTGATAAAGAATACTTTCCTGCATGTGCAGGCACTCACAGACATACCAACTGGGTGGGGCTCTACCAGAACAACAGACAGCACTGCCAGCCACAGTGCAGACCTGATGCAAAGCGAACAACAGCAGTGTGCCCTGGGAGTGCTACGAGGTTGTGCAAAGAGAACCATTCTGTGGCTCCCCAGTGGGGGGTGATTGAAAGCTGAGACTGGTGCACAGCCACACTAGCCCTACTCACCAGGCAAAAGCAGCCAAGCAGAGGAAACAGAAAGCTGTGGTGTAAACTCAGAATTTAGAATACTGAACCCAGATTTTGAAATGACTATGCTTATTATGTTAAAGATGCCATAGAAAGAGTCAATATACCTAGAAGGATGGGGAATTTCAACAAAGAAATGGAATCTATAAGAAAAAATAAAACAGGAATGCTGTATTTAAAAAAGCTAGAGATTAGATATTAGAGATGAGGAATTCCTCCAGCCAGCTTATCAGTTGACTAGATTCAGTGACCCTGAGGATAAATCAATAGGAATTACCAAATCACACAAAAAGAAAATAAAGTAAAACAAAAAGGACACAATACACGAGTTGTTGGATATGATATTAGAGATATAAGACAACTTGAAGTCTCAGAAAGAAAAGAAGCAAAGGGTCAGAAAAAATATCTGAAGAGATAATGGGTGAGAATTTCTTCAAAATAATAAAGGACACCAAACCACAGCTTCAAGAATTCTGGGCTAGATAACTCCTAGATGTTATCATTCAAAATTACTGAAAAGCAAAGATGAAAGTCTGAAGATAACCAGAGAAAGAAATACAAAGAAACAGGAGGGAAAATTAAAACAAACCTTGGGAAAACTATTATCCAGAATGAAGTCACATCTATATTAAAAGAAAAAAAATCAATCCACAATAACATATGAAGTAAAAGCAAAAACAAAAAACCTTTTAAGTGGAGGATAAATACGCTTTTAGATCAGAAACAAACAAAAACCCAAGAGAAATCCTGCCAACAGACCTGGTTAAAACAAAGTTTAGAAAGAAAAGACCTGGATTAAAGAAAGTTTTTGTGATAGAAACAATGATTTCAGACACTTGGAATTCTGAGAAACAGCCACTAGGGAAAATTCTGAGTTAGTTTCATTCATAGGCATTTGACCAAAAGAAGTAAATACCCTTTACGTTACCACCACCACCACCAACAACAACAACAACAACAAATCCTGTTATAGGGGCTTCAGTGTATTGATAATTATGAGAAACTAGAGCTACCCCAAAAGTCTTCTAACTGTTGAATACACAAACTGGTACAGCTGCTGGACTACTTCTCATCAATAAAAACAATAAGCTGATAATGTCGAACAATAGGGATGAATCTTGAAAGCATTATGCTAAGTGAAAGAAGCCAGACATAAAAGACTACCCTGAGGAACATCAAAGGGATCACTGCTGCCAGTGGCTGGACTGGGTGTGGTGAGGGCAGGGATGGGGAGTAAAGGGTCACAGGAGAACCTCTGGGGTGATGGAAACACTCTACATCTCAGTTATGGGTAACAGGTACTCAACTGTACACATCTGTCAAAATTCTCAGACTAAATGCCTAGCAAGGGTATCTTATACTTTATGTAAATGAGGCATACCTCATCAACCTATGAAAAAAATCTTAACATCAAGTCAATGTAACAAAATAGTATAAAAGTCATCTCTCAAATTTTTGATAAAGATACAATAATTGTCTTTCAAAATAAAACTATGCTAGTTATATTATATAAAACATATTCCTTCAAAAATTTCTACAACATCTGATTACTTTTAAAACAAAAACATAGCCCATTAACAGATGTCACAGAAACATACTAAGCATATAATCACCAACAATGTAGGTTATCAGACTAGACCATTAAAAGATACATAAAAACACCTAAATTGCAAACTAGGAAAATACTGATTTAAAGGGCCAACAAAGGTTAATGGGATTCAGGCACATTATCCTTTCTATAAATACCTCTAAATCAGATAACATCTAAAGTACTTAAAGACTCACTGGGGTTTTGACAATTATGATAAGACATTTTTCAAGTTATTTTCTAGCATCAATGAAGTCAGCCCAGGCCTAATACACATTTTAGAAACTTAGCAAAGGAGCTGCTAAATAAAAATGAATCTACTGTAATAATTATTTTTAACGCATGAAGTTCTGATCATATTTAGAGGGACAACCAAAAAAAAAAGAAATTCACTTTTGTAAAAATCAGTTTAACGATCATTATTTTTATCCCTTTGTCACTGCAGTGGCAAATTTTAATTATATATACAAGCACTATTTAAAATAGATACATACATGTGATTATAAATTACATATACTGTACACTTAAAATAATCAGGGATCTTTCAAGTCCCTTTCTCTAATTTCTCCTTGAAGTATGTTGTTTATTAAACTGGGACCATATAACATTTTTTGGTTTTGTTTGTTTATGTAGTACTAAGGGTGGAACTAAAGGTCTCAAGTGTGGTAGGCAAGTATTCTACCACTAAGCTATACCCCCAGCCTCTAAATGTTTTAGTATTAAAAATTTAAATGTTTAAAGCCCTGTGCAATGGTACATGTCTATAATCCTAGCAGTCTGAGAGGTTGAGGCAGGAGGGCAAATTCAATCCCAGCCTGGGCAAATTACAAATTAATCAGACCCTATATCAAAATTAAGAGGGTTGGGGATGTAGCTCAGCACAAAGCTCAGAATCAATCCCTAGTACTGAAAAAGACAAACAAATAAATAAAATTTAAGTGTCTAAAAGGAGAATAATTGTGCTTATTCCAATATCTGTTTTAAAAAGTTGTATAATTATATAATTTAAATATATATCAACTATTGCAATAAGATTGCAAAAAAGTTTTCACTTTGAACAGAACTACACCATATGGGAAAGAGTCAATAAAGCCAAATAGTTTAGTCAAACTGCAAGTAGGTATGGAATATATAATTGGAAAGAATGAGTTAATTTTTTTCATAAAAGCTAGTGGATTTCAACACTTAAATTTCTCTACACATAGTTTTAAATTCTTCCTTATCCTTTAAGAATATCAAAACAATGTTTTGAATGGTAAAAAAACAAAAACCCTGCCAGGGGCTTCTTACAGGCTTTATTATTGCATCAAAAGATTGGCTAATGCCTGGCACAGTAGTGCATACCTTTAATCCCAGTTATCAAGGAGACCAAGGCAGGAGAACTGAGAGTTCAAGCCCAATGTGCACAACCTAGGAGCTTAGGGAGACTGTCTGAAAATAAAAATAAATAAAAAGGGTATGGGAGGAAGCTTAGTTTGAATGCTCTGAATTCAATCCCGAGCAAAGAAAAAGAAAAAAAAGCATATTTCTATTTCTTAAATTAGAATGTACCTTTCTTAAATGTAAGGTTATATGTACATTTATATTTTGTAAATTAAAATGTAGTTTAATTTTTGAATGTATTTAAAATTTTTTTGATTCTCAGCTTTGTATTTTTTTCTACATAGAATCAAATATCAGACTCGAAGACTCAGTCACCTCAGTAAAGGTAGATTCTACTGCATTCACATACTTTTAAGAAGTAATTCTCTCTTTTCAGCATTGGGAATTGAACACAAGGTGCTGTACAGGGTAATTAACTCCACCACTGGCCCACCTACTCAGATCATTTTACGTTTTGTTTTGAGACAAGGCCTTGCTGAGCTGCCTGCACTGTTCTCTCACGTCAACCCTGCAGCTAAAGTCACATGTGTGCCTCAGCAGCCAGTTCAAAGAAAATATGTCTAAAGAGATAAATCAAATCTGAAATAAGAAAACTAAAGCAAAAAGGTAAACAAGGGTACAAAAGGAACATGTATACAGGTTACTATTTAAAAAAGAAGCACCATATTATGCATCATACTTTGTAAGGATAAATGTTTCCTAGCTATCAATATAGTAATACAGTTATGATAGTCAATTTAGCCTACAGCTTAAAAACAAACCTGAAGGTTTAATAAATAATACATTTTAGTAAGTAAGGAAAAAAATCTAAAATCAAAACGAAAAAATACTCAGGAAAAATATAGTTATCCATAATGTAAAGCCTAGAAAAAACTTTCTCCAGTAGACAATCAGAGGTCACTTTATAAGGTAATAAGGTAACAAATCCCATAGGACTGTGTTTTGATTAAGTATATATGAAATACATACATACAAATTTTATGTATGAGTTGATATTTATTGGTACCAGGAATCAAACTCATGACCTTGTGCTTGCCAGGCAGGCATTATGCTGCTGAGTTATATCCCTGGCCCTAAGTTGATGTATTTTTAAATGAATGACATGGCAAAATGCAAATCAGTAAAAACAACTGTAAATAGAGCAAATATCTACAATCCAATATTTCCATAATCTGGTATACATTAGGTACAATATGGATTATTATGTACAATATACATTTACCCAAAATTAGATTTTAGAACAGTATAAACCAATCACTCTTAAAATGTTTGGGGGGTTAATCTTATCACTTTGAAGGTCTGATAAAAGTGATGAAAACCTAAACAATTCTCTCAAATCTTAATGAGAATTTCTGGGAACACTCACAAATTAAGTTAAATGCAGTCATGATTCGTTGAGCAGGATTTGCCTCTTTCCTTACGTGTGTGTGTGTGTGTGTGTGTGTGTGGTGTTTAAACCCAATTCTTTCCACTACATCCCCAGGCCTTTTTCTTATTTTAGACAGGGTCTTGCTAAATCACCAAATGGCCCAGGCTGAGCTTGAACTTTGATCTTCTTGTCACAGCTTCCTGAAGTAACAAGATTACAAATGCACTTCCATACCTGACTTCATCTCCTTTCTTGAAAACTGATCTTAATAAAGGCACATGTCTTATGGCTGGGAATTTAGATCAGTGGCATAAGCGCCTGCCTGGCTAGCAAGAGGTCATGAGTTTTAATTCCTGGTACCAACCCCCCCCCCAAACAAAGATACATATCTCAAATAGACATCATGTGAGTTGGGACCTGATGGAGTACTTATATAAGGCTAGAATTTCCTTGTAGAGTAATTTAAATGCATTCTCAACACAAAGAAGGAAAGCCAGAAATCTCATGCTATAAACTATGATTGAAAGAATTTTAACCTAGCCAATATTTTAGGTATGCTTTTACCATTAAATAAATTCAACTTATTTTAGCATCTAGTAAATAAAAAAGTGTTTAAGCAGTATAAATTCTGATAATGTGATAAGTTAATTATTCTCAATTGTTCACTTATCTGTACCTACAATTGCTGCCACAGCCTCTGTAGGTAATGAGTCCATCTCTGTCCCGTGACTTTAAGCTTGGTTATGTGCCTTGTTTTAAGGTAGTAAGTAGATATAACAAGAGCAAAGGCTTAAATGTGCGTAACAAGGCTTACCCTCACTTCTGCTTTTTGTCAAGAAAAGAGTATCTCTCAGACAGCTATTGGCCCACAGGAGATGAGTACCATATGCATCAGATCTGGACTAAAGAAACAGCTTGGAACCAAGCCCAGGCTGGCTCAACCTCAACAGACTAAACCCTAACCCCATATATGAGCAAGAAATAAATGCTGAGGTTTCTATGAGTTCTGGGATGATTTCTTATGTAGCATTACTATGGGAATTACTAACAGATACAGTAGATTCAAAGCAGCAAAATGCAAGCATCAATAACTAAACTGCTATGTGCACTACTGACTATAAATCATTTGGGGGCTTACATGTAAAGTGTATAATTTTTTTCCCCTTGAAAGATGGCAACAGCATACCAAAGCAGGGATTCCTATTCACTTTGACTGTGTTACTGACAGTTTTACTATGCTTCAGATTGTTTTTCCATCTATAAATGTACCATCTATAACTATTTTTCCACTTACCAGATTTATGTTCTACTCAGTGTTGTACCAAACTCAGGGGAAAAGGTGTGATAATTCCTGGTGGGCACTTAACTCTGAAATTGTTTAGAGTTGCTGATACATGACAATAAAAAAGAGACTGTTTTAATTGATTTGCTACTAATTTTTAATGGTCTCTATATGATATGTCTCCCATTGCCTGGACCTGGGAAATATTGCTCCTACTACACTATCCCCTCTAGTGAGCCACAAAAAAACTCATTATTGTTTAGAATGAAAAGTTCAAAAATGGAATTCTAAAAAATAACAAATAAAACACTTATTAAATATAAGTAGTACAGAAAATAATCCATTTACTTTATTAATGTTAAAAGCTTTATAAAAGTTAATGACAGCTGGGTCTAATAGCACATGCTTATAATCCTAGCACTCTGGAAAGCTAAGGTGGGAGTATGACAAGTTCAAGCTTAACCTGGACAACTTAATGAGACCCTGTCTAAAAATAAACCAAGGGTGTGAGAGCTTATTTTATAGGATTTTCCTTTCTTGGGATATGTTAAGGTCTTTGTTGTTGTTACAAGTAAGGTCTCTTTTGAATTAAAAAAAATTTTTTTTTCAGGGGGAAAAATAGGTTAAAGAAAACTTGTTTACATACTGACTTTATATCCATGTTTCTTGGTGAATGTTATTATTACTTATTAATTCACTTTGTTTTGTTATGTTGACATTCATACAATCTAATAGCAACTATTTTTTTTTCCCTTCTCTTTTCAAAGTGTTTTAACCTACTGTTTCTTTTTTATTTTATTTTGTTAACCAGAACTTTCAAAAAAGGTTGACTAGGACATACAGTGTTCATTTGTCTTATTTCTGAATTTATGATGTTATACCTTTCAGTTATCTTTCTTGGTGAAAATTTTTTTAATGGTAGTGTCTGTTCATAGCTTGAAAAGTTCAATATTTTAAAACTTACCAATAAATACTGAGTTTAGGGTTGGAGATTTAGCTCAGTGGCATAAGTGCCTGCTTTGCAAGTGCGAGGTCATGAGTTCGAACCCCAGTACCAAAAATAAATAAATAAATAAATAAATAAATACTGAATTTTAAAAAATAAATAAAAATAAAATAGAACAAGAGCTGGGGATATAGCTCAATGTGAAACCTCCAGGTTCAATCCCCAGGATATTCCCCTGAAACATTGATCACAATGGTAAAAGTATTATAATCTAGTTGACATAATAGAAAATTATCTCAAATGTAAAACCATTCAACTGAGCAAGAAGTTATTCAGTCTTTAAATACATTAAGACCACATGAATTGGTTAGCCTTAAAATTCCATTTTCAACATATTCTTTCTCTACTTGTCTGATTTTGTAAAGACATAAATAATTAGCTTGGTTTTGCTGAGGGCCAATGAAAAATAAAGAGTACTGATCAGAGTACTCTTGGGTTTTTTTTCAAGCCAATTAACATGGGTAATAAAGACCACAAGGTTAATCTAAGTCTAATTCATCATCAATATCTGAATAACTCGGTAGGGTAAAATATTTGAATTGCTCAAAAGACATTATCATATTTCAATGATATTGAACACAACTTTAAAATCAAAAGAAAAAGCAGTTCTTTAATAACTTTTTAAAGTTTTGAAAATATCAACCTTTCAATGTAAGAACATTTAGGACTACTTTTATTGGAAGAGGCACGTAAGATGAAATTCTTTAAATATGTACTTTGTCTTGTATAGAAAATGTATATTATGTATAACATGTTTGTTTGTTTTTCTGGTACCAGAGCTCAAACTCGACCTCGCGTTTGCCAAGCAGGCACTTATGCTGCTGAGCTAAACCACCAGCGTGTATAATATAATATATAAAGTCTTTGATTAAGCACAAGACAGTCGCTTTTTATTTTTTCTGTCTTTTTGAGACAAAGTCTCACTGTGTAGTTCAGGCTGGCTTTGGGCTCACTTTGTAGCCCAGGTTGGTCTCGAACTTGCAATGATCCTCCTGCCTCAGTCTCCGGAGTGCTAGGATTACAGGAGTGTCACCACACCTGACTAATACACTTACTTTGAAGACTTTACATACCTGATGTTCCAAAAGCAACATCCCAAGGGGAGCTAATGGGCTGTTCTTCTCCTTTTGCCCCTCCTTCTTTATCTGTACCTTGAATTCCAATGCCAGCTACAGTGCTCACCTTCTCAGCTTTTAGGTCAATCTATAAAAATTTAAATGATGTATTATGCAATGCTTATTATTTTTCTTCCCTGTAGTTTGTGAAGATTTCCAATTGAAGTTACAGACAGTATTTGCAACACAAGTTTTTTAAAAGGCTGACAGAGACCTTGTAATACAGGCTCTCACAATCAGTCCCTTTCATGTCTCCACCTGTCTGTTCCTCTACCGTTCTCTTTGCCCCTATTCCCATCATGCCTATACCACAACTAGTGCTGGCCTCATCTTGACCATAAGCCAAAAACTGTGATCCTGATTATTTCAGAGGTAGATGAGACACAGACTATTAACTAATTTTCCCAAAATCCTAAGGCTAGATTTTTTAGATCTGGGAATTGAAAACAAGTAATTCTATGTCACTACATTAACTCTACATCATAAACTGAGAAACTACTGTAATATATTCCACTGAAAAAGATGCTCTGTCTTCACCTCTTTAGACCTGCTTCTCAACATTTTACCATGCAAATTCACCACATACAGATAAACTAAAAGGAGTACGTAGCAAACATCCATGTACCTACCAACTGATTAGATTCTACTATCAACATTTCACTTTCTTACTTTATCCACCAGTCAATTCTTTACTCAGTTTTTGATGCATTTCAAAGTAAATTGCAAATATCAGTATCACTGTCACTGAACAATCAGCATACCATTATTTTGTTTGTATTTTTGTTTTTTTTCCTGAGAGGGGGCTCTGTTATGTTACCCAGGCTGATATGGAACTCCTGGTTTCAAGCCATGGTCCTGCCTCAGCCTCTCTGGTAATAGTACCAGGCATAAACCACCATGCCTTGGCTCACCACTGTGGTTTTAACTTGTTTTTCCTTCTTATTTCAGGATGTTCAACACTTTACGTTTTTGTGGCCATTTTTGTATATTTCTTAAGAAAAGTGTTCAAATCTTTGGCTTGTTTTATTGGGCTATCCTATTTTTCAGTTGTTACCATCTTTATATATCATGGAAACTAGTCCCTTAAAAGACATGCTTTGTAGATTTTTTGCCAGTATTTTCAAAAGCCTATGCTTTTGCTTTTTTACCAGTTTTAATGATCAGACATTTTAAATTTTACTGAAGCCTACCTTTATCATTTTTATCATTATAGTTTCTGTGTTATGTAAACTCTGCCTGCCTGCAAGCCACAAAGACATTCTCAGTCATTCTACAGAGATATGCAATTGCTTCTCATTGTGGTTTTGTTTTGTTTTGTTTTGCTTTGTTTTGTTGTACCAGGGATCAAACTCATGATCTCGTGTTCGCCAGGCAGGCGCTTACGCTGCTGAGCTAAATCTCTGGCTTCTCACTCTGGTTTTGATAAGCAATTCCTTAACAACTAAAGATGTCAAGCATCTATCCTCATGCTTACAAGCCATTTGTATTAACTTCCTTTAAGAAGTGTTTTCTAGAAGCTTTTTTATTTTTACCTTTAGGTTTGTGATACATCTTGATGTTCCTGAATGATTTGATAAGTAATTTACTTCAAATACTATTTTCTTTCTGAAATTGTTTTCTTTCTGCAGTTGAGGCCTTTGATATTTTTAAAAATCAAATGAACCCCACAGGAATGGGTCTTTTTAAGGCTCTTCATTCTTTTTCACTGATCTGAATCTATCCTTATAATAGTACCACATTGTCTTGATTAATGTAGCAATATAGAAAGTTTTCAAATCAAACACTGTATGTCTTTTAAGTCTGTTCTTTTCTAAGATTATTCTAGATACTATAAATATGTTGCATTTCCATGTCCATTTTGGAATCAATTTATAAATGTTTTTTAAAAAAGCCTCATGGAGTTTTGATTAGGATTAAACTAGATTTCAATTTGAAGTAAACTCACAACTTAATATTGTAACTTCAATATTAATTCTATTTAATATATTTATAATAATTTCTAACACAATTAATTTTCCTCAACAATATTCTGTAATTTGAAGTACCTCAGTATTCATGGTAGATTGGTTCCAGGACAATCTAATGTGACATGAAAAGATATTACTTAAGTCTTTATATAAAATGACATAGTATTTACATATAACCTACATCCACACTTCTGTAGGTGTACTTTAAATCAGGACTAGATTATAATTATTTATAACTAATACAATGCAAATCTAGGTATATATTTGTTACAATATATTTGTGAACTATGGTTAGCTGAATCCATAGATGTGGAACCTGTAAGTAGAAAGAGCAGATTATAGACAGGTCTTGCATGTATTTTATAAAATTTGTTCTAAGTATATGTTTTTTTTGATAATGTAGAGTTTTTACATTCCAATTTCTAAATGATTATTCGTAGTGCATAATTCTTACGGTTTGTGTTTGGATGTCCCCCTTCCCCAACAAAGCCTCATGCAGTCATGGGAAGTGGGCTTTTCAGAGGTGGTTGAACCTAGATTTTGTGATTGATTCATGGTCCAATGCTGGGATTAAGGGTGTGAGCACTAGGACAGGTAGCGTGCATACAATATAAGGAAGAGAGTCTTGTCTCTACCCCACTGTTGATTTTGCTGTCTCCTGCCACATAAACTTTCTCCTGTCATGCCCCTCAGCTAGGTCATTCTGCCTTGGAGCCAGCTGACCACGGACTGAACCCTCTACAAACTGTAAGACAAACAAAACTTTCCCAGTTTAACTTTGAATGTTGAGTATTTTGTCTCAGGAATGAGAAAAAAGTAATTAGCATGATAATCTTTTCATATGGGCATAATTCACATGTGAGTAGTTATGTATATGACATGTCATCAGCAAATTAAGACAATTATTCTTCTTTTCTCAACCTCTACATCTTTTATTTCTTTTTCTTCTCTTATTACAATGGTTGGGACCTCAAATACAACTGTTCCCAATACAAAAATATTCAATAGTTTGCATGAAGGTTAAGGGCTTTTTGTAGATGGTCCTTACCATGCAGAGCACATTAACTTCCATTTCAAGGTTGCTGATTTTATTATAAATAAGTAATAAGTAGTTTCAAATATTTTCTACTTGATAAAAATAATCTTAAGGTTATTAACTTTTATTATATAACTATACTAAATTACATTGACTTATTTTAATGATGCCTCTTAACATTATTTTTTTAGTGTTTGTTCTATAATCTGTTGAGATTGTAAAGAAAATCCATCAATTTAACCTTATCTGTATTTGTATTGAACCAAATCTGTGGAAATGCAATGGGTAGACTGGGATGGCGCCTTGAAATAGAATTTAAGAAATAGTATGTCCTAGAAATTGACACGAAAATCAAATAAGTCATCTTACAAAAAGCACCAGGCCAAGTTGATTTTACAAGAGACTACAAATGTTCAAAAACCAGGAATTGTTGTTAGGCAAATTATTTTAAAGCAGAAGAAAAGAATAAGACTAGCTGATTTGATGAGGTTAGTGTGATCTTGATTCTAAAGCCAGATTAAGAATAGAAGAAATTAGAGCCATTTTATTCACATGCATGAATTTTAAAATATTAAATATAATTTTGGATAATCAAATCCAACTTGATTTTCCAAAAAAAAGATTTATTTTAGGAACAAAAAGAGCTCAACCTCAGAAAGATATACTAATATAACTCATCATACTAACAAAAGCAGGGACAAAAAATTATGTAATTATATCAGTATGTGTAGGAAATACATTTGATAAAATAATTCTTACTTTGCCATTAGGAATAGAAAGAAATTTTCCTTACAGAATAGATATTTTATTTCCCAGAGCTACAACAAATACTAAATTTCTGGAGAAAGTTTACATTCATCCCCTTCAAGATATAAGCACGACATGATACACACCTATCATCATTGCTAATGTTTGAAAGCAATGAAAGTTCAAGCTAGCAACACAATAAAAGGGGGGGGGGATCAGAAATGATTTGTTTTTGTTTACAATTATTTACATATGAAACATTCGAACCAAAATGGTTAAATTGATCGTAAAGTCATGAAATTGCAAGGGACCCCAGAGAGCCAAAACAGTCTTGGAAAAGAAAAAAGTACAAAGACTCATACTTTCAGGTTTAAAGATTTATTAAAAGATATAGCAATCAAAAGAGTGCAGTACTGGCTATTATATAGATATACAGGTTAATGGAAGAGGGGCAAAAGTCCAGAAATAAACTCATACCTCTAAGATAAAGTGATTTTCAACAAGCTTGACAAGACAAAAAAGAGGCAGAACAGTCTAATAATTGGCTCTGGGATAACTAGATTCGCACATACTAACTAAAGGAAGAAGAGGACTTCTAAGACATACCATACCCCAAAACCAAGTTAAAATGAGTGAAAGACTTAGAGATGAAAACACAGGACTAAACTTTTGTGACCTTGGATTTGACAATGAATTCTTCTTCATACATAAGAACAAAAGCATAAGAAATAAAAGGAAAAAATAAAAGCAGCCTATCGACATTTAAATTTTTGGCCTATCAAGGGATCTTAATTGAAAAGCCAATGTAAAGAATATGAAAAAATACCTGCAAATCATACATTTGATAAAGAACTTGAACACTGACTATATAAAGAATTCTTGTAACTTGATTACAAAAAAGACAAATTACCCAATTAAAAAACCGGCAAAGAAAGCCAAGAGTGGTAGTGCATGCCTATAGTCCCATCATGCAGGAGGCTGTGGCGCAAGGAGCACTGGGAGTTCGAAACCAGCCTGGGTTACAACATGAGCTCAAGGCCAGCCTGAAATGCATAGCGAGACCCTGTCTCAAACAAACAAACAAACAAACAAACAAACAACGGCAAAGAATCTGAATAGATTTTTCTTGAAAGATACTTGTTTCATAAGCATAAGAAAAGATGTTTGATGTCATCAGTCATCAGGAAACTGCCTATCAGAACCACAATGAAATGCCAATTCATATTCCATGGGATTGTTAGAATTTAATTTTTAAAAAAAGGAAAATAACAAGTGATGGTGAGGTCTAGAAAAATTGGAAAATATCTATTTTGGGTGAGAATGTAAACTGGTAAAACTGCCACAGAAAACAATTTAGCAGATTTTCAGAAAGTTAAACATAACACAAATGACAATAATTCTAGAACTAGACATCTACTCAAGAGAAAAGAAAATTTATTTTGATGTAAAACTTGTACATGAATGTTTATAGCAGTATTTAATAGCAGCCAAAAGTCAGAAACAACCTATGGTTTTGCATGTTGGTGCACATCTGTAATCATAGCATTTGAAAGGCTGAGGCAGCAGGACTGGTATAAGTTTGAGGCCAGCCTGGGCTACACCATGAGTTCAAGGCCAGCTTGGACTATACAGTGAGACTCCAAAACAAAAGCGAAACAGCACCAAATCTAAATGCTCATCAACTGGTAGACAAAATGTGGTATATCCATACAATAGAATGCTACCCAACAATACAAAGCATAAAGTACTCACATGTTACTTCTTAAATGAACCTCAAAACCAGGTAAAACAAAACAAAACAAAACAAAAAAGGCAAACATAAGAAAATGTGTCTTACAATCTTATGAGAATTTATACAAAATTTTCAAAAAAGCCAAATTAACAGAAATAAAAGATTAGTAGATGCCTAGGAATGGCGCTTATCCATGACTGATTATGAGAGTTCTTAATTGAAGGATAAAATACTCTAAAAACTTACGAGTATGTTTATAAAAACTGTGAAATCTACAAAAAATTAATAAATTACACTTTCATGGCTAACCATTATGATACACCAAAACAGTCATTTAAGATTGCCATGTACACAAAACACTGTTTTAGAAGTCACAAAAACATGCATTGAACTTAGCAGAATGGTTACCTATATAGGTTTGCTTACACAAGGGGAATGGCAGTGGGAGTGGAGAAAGGTGATGCAGGGAATTTGTAAGTTAATAAGTAATTCTAGACAAGGAAGAATTTGAATAGAGTAATGTATTTGTGCATATGAATGCAAGAGCAAGATCAGCTCAGTTCTCTACAAATGAGGTCTTAAAAACAAAATACAAGAAATACTTTTATAAAAAGAAAAATGATTTCACTTCCTATTTTTACAGATACTAAGTAAAATACTGTAACAGAACAAGCTTAGGAAACCTAAATTTGTTTTGATTCCACCACTTAATGCATAAGCATTTAAAATGCAGCATCATGGTCAATACTCCAAAAACCATTAAGTTCTAAAACAAGAGAAAGGATGTACCAGTAGAGAGAACAAGTATTCTCTGAGTGATGCAGGCTAGTTATTTCACTACTTCAGTGCACTGCTAGATATCTGTGACATTCTGATTAATTATGGAAATAGACAACACTAGAAAGAAACAATAAAGAAATACTGCTCTTTAAGTGCTTAACCTTAGAAAAGCTTTTCTGCAACGTATTTACCACAGGAACATTAGTCTTTGAGGAGCTCTACCTTACAAGGGCTCCATAGTCAAATGTTAGAAACACTGCATAAATATTTTTCCACTAATAGATAGTATTCAACAATATATTAACATGTTTAAGTTGCAAGAACAGTGCCCAAGACTTTTAAAAAATCATTTTGAAAATAAAGCATTAAGCAGATGTTATTTGTTCCTAAATTCATTTGGCAAATAGCTATTGAATACACTTCACAGGTCAGGCCCTGTCCTAAATGCTAGGATTTTAGCAGTAAAGAAAACATACTTCTTGCCCACAGGGAGATACACATTACAAGGATATTATTAGATATTCAATATGTACATCTGCCATTAATTGTATGTTAAGTAATAATACTGTCATATAAAAGAGGATAAATATCAATACTGAGAGAAACACTGAGAAAAGGAAGTACCTGAAACAATGTGTTCCAGCATGATGGGTTAGAAGAACTTGGTTATTTTCCAAATATACGGTAATTTAAAGACCAATGGATTATACAGAAATAGTCGCAGGCAGAGAATATTTAAAATAACTGAGTATGCCAATAATGAAATATGATAGTCATGCCATTCATGTGGCTAATCTGGGAAATAAATAAAACTTGCAAAACCTGTAATATATAGTATTCTTTCATTTGTTTAAAAAAATTCTCTACACCCTACCCCCTGCAGGACTGGGAATTAAACCTGCTCTGAGCAACCCTTCTAGCCCTTTTTAAAATTTTGAGACACGCTCTTGCTAAAATATCCAGGGGGAAATTCATATTCAATCCTTCTGCCCAGAGTACTGGTATTACCAGAATGCACCAGCACTCTATCTGGCTACAGTCTTAAATACAAATCTTTTTATATGTATATGCAGGTAGAAATTTTTTAAAAAGACAAAGAATTTAATAGTAGTTGGTTATCTCTGGGAAAATAGAACTAATGGTCTGGGAACTTTTTTACCTTTATGTAATAATTGATTTTTTTAAAAACAAGGCCATATTTTTAATGAGATGAAATAATTTTTAAAAAGTTTTTATTACTATCTAATTGCAGTACAAAATGATTACATTCATCATGGGGAGTTAGTACATGTACATAACATATCTTAATTCTTTTCCTGTCCCTCTCCCCTCCTATCTCTTCCTCTATGACGTAAATTTTAAGATTAACTCACAAATAAGTATTTTCAGCCAAAGCATAAGAATTGAAGAGAGGAAGGAATATTATGACTTCTCTAGGATTGAAAAAATTTAACTAGAAGAGACAAAGCATCACTTTGTAGACTAGTGGTTAGGAAAAGAAAGAAATTCATGGATTTTTCTTCTATAACAACTATACAGTAACACACTGAACAACAAGATACTTAAATGACACTTAAGGGTTAAAAAAAAAGCAAATGCCCTTGAGAAAAGTGGAATAAGGAAACTGATATACTTACACATCACATTATAATTTCAAATATCTCAGGTTGCAAATAAGTATTAGTTTTTCTGATTGGAAGTATTAAAAACCTTAACTTAAAAAGGAAAATTACCTTTCTTATAAGGTGGTTTTCGGTGTCTGCCACAAATATGATATTATCCATCATGGCTACACCCTGTGGAGAGTTAAAAGTTGACTCTGAAAATAGTCCATCTTTTCTTCCAGGGTTAGGTCCTAAAAGACAAGATAGTCATAGGACAAAAATTTCCCATTAAAAAATGATTTCAACTAAACAAACAAAAAAAAATTTTTTAAGGAATTGTATTTAATGCTAGGATTTCAAAATAAGTAACACTGTATGTCTATCTAAAAATTAAAATATTTTTGTGGTACATATTTTTCTCGAGAGTGAGTTTTGGTAATGAAGGGGACTACAGTATAAAAGATGTTTATGTTACTAGCATATATCAGAAGGAAATAATTTTATTTTCTTTTAAAAATTGTTTCTTGAGACAGGTTCTTGTATGACCCTAAACTGATTAGTCCAAGCTGGCCTCAAACTCATGACCATCCTCCTACCTCATGGTCCCAAGTGCTGGGATTACAGGTGTGTATCACACCTAGAGTGAGGAAAATAACTTTGAAAGCACTAGACTAGAAAGTTAAAGTTAAAATTAATCTTTCAGCAGTGAAACAATTTTTAATAATTTTTAAAAATTAAATGAAAATAATGTATGCATTTGCTAGAAAAACACACATGTTCAAAAATGTAAACAATTAGAAATCTGGACAGTCACCCAAGCATTTCTTGAGTCTAGAATTCGAGGTTAGCTGTGCAGGGTGGCATACACCTGTAATCCAGCATTTTGGAGGCTCAGGCAGGAGGATTACAAGTTCGAGATCACAGTAGACAATTTAGCAAGACCCTGTCTCAAAGAAATAGAAAGGACTTGGGATGTAGCTCAATGCAAAGGTCTTGGGGTCAATCGCTAATACTGCCCCCGACCCCAAAGAAAAGCAATTCCAAGACACCTCCCTGCCTAGTATTTCACTTTGTCATAAAATCCTATAATATCACATATAGTACCACATATCAGTCTGGCAAGTTCTCACCCGTTTCTATAAAATGGAACTAATTATAGTACTCAATTCACAGTAATATGAGAATGAAAAAATGTCTGTATTAACTTTCCATACTATTGTGAGGCAGATTGTGTTTGCCATTACACACCGTAATTAATACTGTCGTCCTTTTGCTATTGTTGTAAGACTTCCCTAAAAAAAGGAAGGAGGATTCTGTGGTTACTTTGAACTGGAAACAGTAGGCACCGCAGCCTCTGCATATTCTATGAGGCACATTACCAGAGTCAAAGCTACAGTAAGTCCAACGCCACTCCCACAAAACAATAAACAAACCTGCTAAATCACATCAAACCAGTGTTTCCCAAGTATACACAACCAAAGAATGATCATACATCAGTATTTTCAGAAACACATTCAAGAAATATGGTTTGTTGTTTTCTCTGCTATCAGAATACTAACACTGTTTTGAAAACTATAGAATCTAATTAAAAACTAATTAAATTATTTAAATTCAAGCTACTACAAGATATTTTTTGAGTAACAGTAACAATTCTCATATCTGTCTGTCATAAATGAAAATATCAAGTAGTCAAAACAAAACAAATATAAAACACATATTCTAATAAAAACGAGAAATAAATAATTCAAGAGGCAAGGGGAATACTACCTTGGGACACTAAAAATGGCATCATGATTTAGAAATGATGGGCTTATTTGCACTGGAATTCAGATAAACTGCTTTATGTACATGTATTACTAAAGCAGATTGACTACAAAGAGATGAATTACTTTTCTCTTTGATATATTGTTACCCCAGTACAGGCTAGATAAGCAGGATTAATAAGAATATACTTAAGAAATTTTATTCTGTGTATGTAAACAAGACGCAAGGTCGAGATATGGAACAAAATGATCTATGCTTGTCTGATACTTCTACTTTGCTACCCTCAAAGTGAATTCATCTAAAAGTATGCTTATGTTTTTAGGGAAGGAAGAACAGAATCATAAATTGGGTACAAATCCTAGCTTATTTATTTTATAATCTAAATTTAAATTGCTAAGACACTGTCTTGGCCTTGAAAAAAATATGAATATATTTTGCTGGAAAGTAAAATATTATTTCCACCTAAAATGTCAGAAATACAATATAAACCGGGTGTGGTGGCACACTCCTGTTATCCCAGCACTCGGGAGGCTGAGGCAGGAGGATACTGCAAGTTCAAGACCAACCTGGGCTACAAAGTGAGCCTAAGACCAAGCCTGAATTGCATGAGACCCTGTCTCAAAAAGACAAAAAAAAAAAAAAAAAAAGGAAAATATATTAATTTCATAAGACACATTAACTGGTGAATTTTTGAAAACAAAATGGATATATAAATATATTTAAGATATGTAACTTAGTGATTTCCTCCTTTCAACAGTTTTCTTGGTTTTTGAGGGAGTGAAGTTAGTTCAGATACCATATATTAAAAAACAAAAATATAATTTTATAATAAAGTCAATGCATACTGCCTATTAGTTCTTATTTATAAATTTCAATTTTCATGTATTTACCCGAACTATTTTTTTTACTGTAAACATAATATATAGCATACTTAGAAACAATCTTTACCTCCAATACTGTACTGAATTTGTCCATTTTCCCAAATAACCAAAATCCTGTGATGTCCAGTATCTGCTATTACCAGTCTATTAGTAGCATGGTCTACAGTTACTTTGCCAGGAAACAGCAGGGGTGAAGGTGGAAGAGAATCTTTGTAAAGTTTTATTCCAATTTTATTATCTCTGATTTGTCCTCTGTCTTTGTAATACTTTAAAGCTATTGAAGTATACAAAAATAATTTATCTTTGTGTCCTTCTCCAATCAACGAAAACAGCATGTTTCCACGGGGTCCAAGAATGACAAGTGTTGGCCAGCAGGACACCTGTAGCTCTTGCCAAAGGCTGGCATCTGCATCATTAACCACAGGGTGGGTAATATTGTATCGGAGAACAGCGCTTGTAATGTTATCCAGGACTTTTTCATTTGGAAACTTAGCCGAGTGAACACCAACAATCAGAAGGCCATCTGAAAGGGAAATGTATATATTAAGCATGATGAAATATTAAGTAGCATTAGCCACACATTAGGTTTTGTATCATTAATAAATATATATGATCAGTAGATTTGAAGTATATTAATGTCTTCAACTACATTTAAACATATGTACAAAAATTAACAAATTTAAATCTCATGACAATTCTGACTTCTACATAAAGACATGATCAAACTCATGTGCTATTGCAGGCTTAAAACTATGTCCTTTTGTTAGATAAAACCACTGAAAATTAGTTGTTAGTCTAGCTACTGAAGTTTTCCTACCTAGAATAAGTCCCTTTGAAATTCTGAATGACTATGACTACTTTTTTTTTTAGTACTTACTGTCATATTATTTTCCTAAATTTTTTATCTAATCTTACATTACAGCTTAACTGAATGAATAGAAGCAAGATTTCCCATGATACAAGGTTTTTTAATTCACGTGAAATTCCTACTCTGCCATTCTTGGAACAAACCTGGTAAACAGAACTGCTAAAAAATAAAGATAAAGTATTTCTTTTACCTAATCAATACATTATTTCAAAATGTTAGTATGGGGGGAAAGAGCATTTAGGCTAGATTCAGACCAAAAACTCAATACTAAGGTAGAAGATAAAATAAATGCAACTTCCCCAACATATGCGTCAAAACCTACTCAAATTAGCATGAAGAATAATTAAAACCATGTAAATGAGAGACATTAACTCCCCAACAGCCCATTGTCCTATTATAACTACTAACTTGAAACCAAAACTCAGCCATACACACCAGCAGATCCCCAGTCGCCTGGGCAAGGGTGTGACAAAGATAAGAGACTGAGGCAGTCATTTAGAAGACCAAGGGGTCCAGAGGCTCAGTGCTCTTAATCTGCTAAGACCAGAATCTCTGACTTTTTCACTCTTTACTGAATGCAACAGCTTGCCAGGGGCTTAAAGTGAGATCCTAAAACAGTGGCGTGGAGGGCACTGACAGGAGCAAGGAGAAATAAGAAGAGGCAAAGCGTAGCGTCATGCCATGGCCTGATGGGAAACTTATTTTTCCCTTAGATTAGTATTTACTTCTATAGGGTTCTGTGCAAGTCTGAATCCTCAGCTGAAATGCTACCTTGCCTTCTGAGATGTCAGTGTCACAGGTCATAGAGAATCCTACCAAATGCAGTGGCATAGGGAGTTTTGTTTCCACAAGCCAATTGCTAGCTTGTCAGGCAGGGCACACAGGTCTAGGACAGACTCATTACAGAAAGTCAACTCATGGATTTGTAGCTTGCTCAAGGTGGTCTTCATCATACCACTGTTTGAAGACTGACTAAAATAAACACATCAGGTAGACTGTAGAGGGAGGATCAAAACTTTAAAACATGAAGATGTTTCCATTTTTATTCCTTCTGTCCTTTTCTGTCATTGCTGAGGACAGACCCCCAATTCTGAAGGCATGAAGAGGGCTAAAACCCCAAAAGAAACCCCAAAGAAGGAGGGAAGTTGGAAAGCACGAGGGTAACAGAAAAAGCAAATTGAAGAATGTGACTCCCCATTTGAGTATGAACACTCCCAAGTCTTGGCTCTATCCCTAAAGTACAAATATGAGACAGACCCAGTAAAGTATAATAAATGCTTCAGGAACTGAGACCTGAATTACTGAGTTGAAAGGAAAGCTGATGGAAAATGAGGCAGAATTTATAATCTGAACTACCAGAGCTGAGTGTCTAATACAAAGCTATCAATCTCCAGAGGTCTATGATAGAATCTCATCTAGGTAACATTCCAGTGGCCAAGGTACAATCTCAAATTACTTGACACTCAAAAAGACAGGCTGGTCCCAGCATTTGGGAGTCTGAGGCAGGAGGAGGACTGCTATGAGTTCAGGGCCAGCCTGAACTGTAGGGAGACACTATCTCAGGAGTGGGGGGGGGGAAAGCCAAGTAATGTGGTTTATCATCAAAGAAAAGCAAAAGCAATAGATTTCAATGCAAAAATAAAGTACATACAATGCCAAAGTACATGTTTGAATTAGCAATGACTTAAAAGCATGAGGATAACTTTGCTCCACACATAAAAGAAAAACATACATAAGGTAGATAAAAAGACAGGAAACAGAGAAATTGAAACTATAAAAATACCTACTTGAAATAAATAAACCTATTAAAATAAATTCATTCAAAGGCCAAAAAAAAAAGTACAGAAGAAAAAGTTGATGAAGATAAAGACAGTGCAAGAGAAACAATCCAACCTGAAAAAATGCAAAGAAAGACTGAATTAAAAAGAAAAGAACTTTCAGAGACCTTTGGAACAATTTAAAAGATCTAAAGTTTAACTGGAGATGAGAACGAGATGAGGGTAGAATAAATGTGTGAATGGTGCTAAACTTCCAAAATGTGGTTTGAGGCAACAATTTACAGAATTCAAAGTTAGCGTACAAGTAAGACAAATGGAAGAAAACCATGTCTAGACACACTACAAACAAATTACTGAAAACAGAAGATTAAATAAACACAAAGACATCTTGAAAACAGCTAAAAGTTAGAGTTAAAATATAGCTAAGTGTGGTTGCCTGAACACTGGAGGGAGGGATGGTAGGAAGCAGTGAGAAGGGCTATGTATTTGTTACCTTTGCAAGTGACTTAACCTCTCTATCACTTTTCTCATTTGTAAAATGGGGAAAATATCAGTAACAGCCTCCAAGGTTCGGAAGATTAAAAGAAAATCTGTGTAAGGCACAGTATACTTAAAACATTTAAAATAATCATACAATATATGAATGGGTTTAACTCATTTATTAAAAGAAAAAGATGGATACATTCTGTATATGAGATACATCTAAAAGTGGACCCAAAGGGCTAAAAATTAAGGAACAGACAAAGGCAAGCAGGCAAATGAACATAAGGAATAAAACACAGGCGATCTCCCTCAGCTTTTCTAAGGCCAGGGCCAGGTGAGCGAGCATTCAGCTCCACAGCAAAGGATACCACCTTACTCTGCTGGTCACCTCATGTGACTCCAGCTTATGCTTGTGATTCTACTTTCTCTTTGTTCTTCCCTACTTCCTACGCATCTTTCCTTTTCAACTGCCTGACCTGCCATCTTCATGCTGAGGCACTAGATACATAACTGACAGCCTCACACGAGACTAGTTAATCAGTTCACGGGTACATACAACATAAAGTACCTGTAATAAATTCCATATTATTTTCAGATTTGTGGTGCCTCTGCTTCTCAGATCACACTACATCCCTCTTTTGGTCTTACCTCTGTCAGTACACGTGCAAAATCTTCTGCTATTCCTGGGTAGTTTCCCAAGTCATTCCTAGTTGGATGAAGCTCTCCCTCTACTGTGTTCACTAGAATAGGGCACACATATGCAGTATTGTTTTGGTTCTTGGGTATTCAAACTGGTTTGTTTTTTCAGCCCTGGCTGATGCCTGAAGGGCAAATGAGTGACTTATACTATCCCTACAGTCCTTAAGATTCTCTAGAAATCTTTTTTATTAGTACCCATTTGTATTACATAATGTTTACATTTATCTTGTAGAGTTGGTACAGAAAACAACTTTCTTTTTTTTTTTTTTTTTGGAGACAGGGTCTTGCTATGCCGTTCAGGCCAGTCTTGAGCTCACTTTGTAACCCAGGGTGGTCTCAAGCTTCCAACTATCCTCCTGCCTCAGCCTCCCAAGTGCTGGGATTATGGGCATGCATCACTACACCTGGCTCACAATCTCTTTTTGTTTGTCGTCCAGCTTTCCCTCCCTCCGTTCATTCTAACTTTGGTCCCCTTTCTCATGTACAAAAGCTCTATTTTCATTTTTTTCCTCAATGTTTTCCATCGCTTTATCCAACCCCCCCTCACCTCCTATTCTCCATTTGGAAAAGAATGTCCTTATTTACTATCTTCTATTTTGCATCTCCCATCTCATGTTAGAGAAATTATGCAATATTTAAACTTGTGTCTTGACTTATTTCACTTACTATTAGTCTTAATGAGCATCCACTTCCCTATGAATGCTCGCTTATCTTTCTTTATGGCACAGTAGTACTCCACTGTTTATATGTTCCTCTGTTGTTGCTTTGCTTTATGTCTATATATGTTATTTTTGAAAAGTCAAATCTGTCTAAATTCATGCCTTTGCAAGTCATCTTTTTGTTTGGCAATCTTGAGGAATTTTTTGTTTTCGGTCTTTCCAGTACAATGGTTTCCTGGGACATGGCTTGATTATGAATCAATTCTCCCCAGTACCTGGTAAGCCCCGTTAGTATGTAGACTCAGTGGTTTTCTCCTTTCTACTGTTTTCTTGGATTCTAATTCTAGTTTCTTGGATTCTAATTCTAGTTCTAGCCAACTGTTTTGATTTGCTTGATGGTCTCCAAGGAGTCTGATCTTGGACCTTCTCTGCCTGCCTTCCAATTCAATCATTTTCTCCTTACACCTTTTTTACCTCTTTAGCTCATTTTCATCTTCCAGGGTTCTTCCCCTGCTACTTCATGTTCATGTCCCTTACTACATCTTTGCATGAATTTATTATCCCTCAGGAAGCTTTTAGTTTTTAATTCTACACTGTATGTGAACTTTTTCTTCTATTTCTTTCTAGAGTTTAATTGACATATACTCCACTTTTTGTGAATATCAGTTTTTAAATGTATGATTCAAGTTATTTTTTCATTTTTCTTAAATGCTTTTGCAGGGTTTTTAATCCATTATAAGAGTTTTGCATCACTATTTTTCAATTCTGTGATTGTTAAAGTGTAAATTTTCAATAGCATTTCAACTTTGAATTGCACCTTTAACTTTTTAGTTTTGTTTCTATTCCTCTTCATTTTGTGGGCAAGGTTCCAAACTTGAAAGTGCTGTTGTGACCATTCCTTTTTTGTTTGTGTGGTGGTTTTATTTGTGGTTAGCACTGCTGGAAAGAATGACTCAGGCATGTTTCTCTCTCATTTCTGCTGTATCCTAAACTGTTCCCTTACTTCCTTCTATCACTGTATTCTATCTCCAAGAGAATTCACACCTTGCATATGTATCTGATTCTCTCCCAAAAGTAATTGTTTTTTGGAGGTTTCCATTTCCAGTCCTACAGTCGTAGGAACTGGTGATGTGTTCTTGCTCATCCAAATCTGTGCGGTGTGTTTCACATTTCATATTGCAGTTTTTCTTGCTGGGGGAAAGGGAATTATACTGTGTGTGCTTTGCCTAAATCCTTGGAACCACCCTGCTTTTCTCAGGGAGCCTTTCAAGCTGCCTCTGTCCCTTTTTTCAGCAACCCCAGGCTTGCAGCAGCAAGACCTTTACTGGATTTTAATTTTTTTCATGTCAATGTGAAAGGCCATAACATGTATTCTATATCTGCTAATACTGTGTGAAATGCAGGCTCAAGTGTGGTTTTACTTGCTTTCATTTTTATGTTTGGGGAAGGAAGAGACAATAGGTGTGGAAATTCAAAATTAAGTGGTCACCATAGGCTGGAAGCAGCACTGGTAAGATTTTTTTCCACATGTATTTATAAATTACTTAAGTTAAGATTTATCTTCATATTTTGTTGGTTTATTAAATAAATATAGCTAAGTCCTGCTGGGGATTTAGTTCAGTGGCATAAGTGCCTGCCTGGCAAGCATAAGGTCATGAGTTTGATCCCTGATACCAAGAAAAAAAAAAAAAAGTACTAAAAGGAGTCTCTTAGTTAATGGAGAAGCAGAAATATTTCCAACAAAGTGAGGAATAAGACACAGATACTTACTAACAGTAAGTTGGAATAGGAGTGGAGAGTTAGTTAATATAGACAAGAGAATTCAACAAGAACCATGAAAACTTGAAAATTTCTATATATACATGATAGACCCAGGAAATGCTGGTGAATCAATTATAAAAACTAAGTCAAATAATCACTTTAAAAAGTGGGAAGGTAGCAAAATACAAGATTAAGACATGGAACTCAATAACCTTTATACACTTAAAAAATAACCAGATAATGACAGAATGGTAGACAAAGCCTCATGAACAATAGCCATATTAAACATAGGAGAAGATACTCAATTCCACTCTAAAATGTAATTTAAAATTATAAGATGTCATTTCTCAATTACTAGATAAAAATCAGAAAGTATGTCAAAATCATTTTACTGGAATAGCAGTAGGTTAAGAGGAACACACTCTGCTAGTGGAATGGCAAACTAATATAACCCTCCTGGTGGGGAGTTCGGCAGTAACTAAGAAAACTACATATGCATTTAACTCTGACCTAACAATCCCATTTCTAGGAATTTACCCTTCAGATATACCATCAGAAATAAAAAAAATAAAAATAAACATTTCTAAGCTTATTCATTACTTGTAACTATAAATACTGGAAACAAGCAAAGACATCCCACTAATCAGAAGCTTCTGAATAGCACTTCTCACTACAAGGAATCAGAGCTCCTTAGAGAAATGGTTGATTCAGGGATGGGGCTCAAAGCCACAAGACAAATTTGGAAATGCCGTGGCATAGTAGGGAAGTGCTTTATAAAAAAAAAAGAAGAATGTGTTGAAAAGAAAATAGGACACAGCTTAAAGGGAATCCTATTAGTCAGATCTGGGACGATCTGAACATGCAAGTAATGACAGTAATGATTTATAGTGTCTTGAATTAAATAAGAACCCTTGAGTTAAGTACATATATGTTTTACAGATTTTACATATTTGCAAAATTTATCATATCACATACACACACTTTCCTTCTAATCAATATACCCCAACAGTTCCTTGGAACAGTGATGATTGAGGTGACATCTAAATGATAATGTGTTAACTAATTGAAGAAGGCACTGAAGGAGATGCCAGGGAGAGAAAACAGCACATAAAAGACAAGAAACAGAACTAACCAGAGATCAAAGGGAAGCACGAGCCAAATGAAACTAAGCACTCAAATAAGTGCCTTGAACATCATGGTAAGGTTTTAGATCTTTATTCTAAGAGCAGTGGAAATAATATGAAGAACAAAATAAAAGTCTGAAAAATACTATAAATTCATGACTCACCCTTCTGTACCAATCCTTTCTTCACTGTATCGTGCCACTCACTGACTGGCATCATCTTCCATTTATACAACCGAGAAACTTATCTGTGTAGCTCTGCAATAAGTAATCAGCCCTCCTGCATCCCCCATATTTAATCCATGACCAAGTTCTATTGATCTTATTACCTACGACTACATTTAAGCTATTATCATGTCTCAAGAGACACAATGGCCTTACCACAGATCTTCCATACCTATTCTTGTTCACCAATGAGTTCTCTATTCAGAAAGTCAGGCAAATCTGAAACACAAATTTGAGCACATCACCCTGTTGCAAAATATCCCTCATTGGTTTTCTACTGTTCTTAACCAAACTCTCATTTCTCAAGCTCTTCCTTTCCTCTCTCAGGTTGTTCTAGTAACTTGCCTTTCCTTCAGTACATCGATATCACTCTGGTAGTCATTCTTTATCTGCTTTCAGTGGTTCTAGGTACTCCATGCAATGTGAAAATACTAAATAGAAAATTATAGGAAAAAAACAATCCAAAAGGTTTAAACTGTATGTAACAAGATGAAATCTCATGTCCTCTCACTCTGTCCTTCCTGCAGTGTCAATCATGCATTTGTTCACGGTATCCATGTGGTATACACTACCTACCTTAGTCATTTAGTAGCTTCCTGATTAGCAGTATCACACTGCTTGTGTTCAAGTAATCATAATCTTACTTACAATGGCCCTAGAGCTTAACATCAGTGACACTGAAAATTTGTAGATGCCACAGAGAAGCCACAAAGTGTTCTTTTTAAGTGAAAAGGTGAAAGTTTGCAACTTAATTAAGAAAAAATTGTATACTGAGGTTGTTAACCTCTATGATAAGAATCAATTTTTACTTGTTGAAGTATGAAGAAAAAAGAAACTAGTGCTAATTTTTTGGGCAAATTTTAAACTATAAAAACTAGGTCCACAGTGTCTGACAATGGTCATGATCAGAAAGGCTTTGCAGAGCATAGTGCTATGAGTGGTTTCAGGCGTCTCCAGGGAGAACAAATTCCCCACGTAGGAGTTGGTGAGAGGTGGCATTGCACTTCTTTTGCCTGAAAGCCTGGACATCAAGTATTTCCTTCCGTGGGAATGTTCTCACCTTTTTGAACCTACTAAAGTCATACTTGTCTTTTATATCTCAAGCTTAATTTTTCCTTTCATAAGAAAGCTTTAATTCCTCTAGATTAAACTGTTATTTGTCCTCCTAGCACCCTGTAATTTTCCACTAGTTCAGAAATTATAAAAATATATATGTGATTATTCAATTATTACTTCCCAATTAGACTGTAATTCTTGTCAATTATATAGGGACCACGCATGTTTTATTATTCACTAGCACAGGGCCTGCTATGTAAGTAGGAAATAAAGAATGAATAGACAGGCTATAAATATTGAAGATATGTATGTACTTATAAATTTATATGTGTACATCCCACAATCCAAATAGGATAACTTCATTGATCTATATACAATGACATTGGTTAAACATCTATTTCCACTTTTTTCAGTGTTAAGAACTATATAGACATTTTTCTTAAACTATTTTGCTTTTTCTGTCAATTACACATAAGAAAAAGTAGGATGTATAAGATTTTCCCTTTGTGACTTATACCAACCCAAGGATGAAAAACATTTAAAAGAAAATATGGAAGGAAGAAAAGAAGAAAAAGAGGCACAGAAGGAAGGAGAAAAGACAAACCACATAGAAACTACAATTGCAGGTCGGGGGTTTAGCTCAGCATTATAAGTGCCTGTTTGCCAAACGTGAGGTCACGAGTTCAATCCCCAGTACAAAAAAAAAAATTACTTTTACAAGTAAATCATTTTAAAAGCTTCAATTTTAATTATTTTTCTAAGGAAGTATACATTATAGAATCAATTACACTTGTTTACAATTATATATACTATATTGGGAAATATAGTAGTAGTTCAACCATAGGAAATATGATACACTAGTTAAAATACAAGGACTGAGAATATTTAGATATTTTAAAAGATGTTTAAAAACTGCAGGCATTCTGAGCTCATCTCAAAATGGGTCAGTATTAATATAATAGGAATGATGACACAAAGCAACTATAGGAAAGCATGGAGGAGGAAGGATGTGTCTAGAGAAGATGCAGCAGAGGTAGGATTTTAGTTGGTATACTAAGCAGGAGAAATATAAGATCAAAATCACTGAACACTAAATTAAAGCAGTGATCAGAAGTAAAATTTGAAAGACAGTAAAAATTTACATTAGGCTTCTGTCCACACTAAAAATCTTGAAAATTTGCCATAGGTTGATTAACATTTTCATTGTATGTTAACTATTTAAGAACACAATAAATAGATGGTCTGCTGAAAAAAAAATGTAAAGTACTTGCAGAAAAGAGTTAATACAGTAGGCCTGAGTGGCCTGATTCAAAGACTGTCCTTGGCTGTCATCTGGGAGGGTAGCTATTCAGAGGGTTCTCACCATTCGTAGAACTGGGAAGAACGGTTCATCGTGCCTAAACTGCACAAACAGTATGATTTGCTAAATACCTGCTTTCCTTCTGTGAGTACATGCCATCAGGTATGAACCTGCCCATGTGACTGCTGGGCACTGTGGCATACACCTATAATCTCAGCACTTGGGAGAACTGCTGTGAGTTCAAGGCCAGCCTGCACTACATAGTGAGGCCCTGTCTCAAGAAAGGAAAAAACAAACAAAGAAACAAACAAAAAAACACCTTGGGAGCTGAGCTTCTAATCAGTTTTTCTGATTGGCAACATTTCAAATGTGTTGTTACAACTCCTTGCTGGAAGAAGTGTGTGCTGTGTGACTCCACTGACAGGACTTTGGAATCTTGTGTCTGGTCTTCCCCGGGCTTAGCTCCATGCACACATCTTTTCCCTGTCTTGATTTTGCTTTGTATCCTTTCACTGTAATAAATTACAGCCATGCGTGTAACTACGTGCTGAATCCTAGTACTCTTCTTAAGAAAATATTGAACAGGGGGGTTTTGGGAGCCCTGAAACAAAATGAAATTAGATACCAATTCATTTATAAGTTTCCTTTCACTGTAAAATCAGAAGTACATTTTGGTGTTTCATGAAATATAAAATGGGAGAAACCATACAGTACATATTGAGCATTTACACAATGACATGACATTCAGGTTTTTAAAAGTCTGAGTTATAAATCAACACACACTTGGAAATCACATATTAAAATATACAAATACTCCTAATGAATGTTTTCTGATACAACAAGAACCACTGTATTCAATTTGGGTACCATATAATCATATATCATTACACACAGCAAAAAGTTAAACTTGAAACTCAAGTAGAAAAGAGAAAAATGAACTAAGGTTGCTAACAATATATAATGTATGAATTATTATGAATTAGTAACAACCTTAGGGCATAGTTACATTTGTAAAAAATGTTAAAACACAAGAACAACTTATTAATATGAAGCACTGTCAATTTTTGCTTTAGCCAGGAGTGGCAGTGCACATCTGTTATCCCAGCACTCTAGGAGTGCTGAGTGTCAAAGGAAGATCACTTCCCAGGGCAACTTGGTGACTGCGAGAAACCATCTCAAAATAAAAAATTGGTCTGGGGATGTAGCTCAGTGAAAGGCCCTGGGTTCACTCTCCAGTATCACACACACACACACACACACACACACACGCAAATATTTATTATACACTACTGTGAAAGTGATTCTGGTCACTACCATAAACTGGAGGTTAAAAGCTATTTCACAGAGGAAAGAGACTAGGTTTTAAACTGGGCTTCCTTCAAAGTGTTTTGAATTAATAAGCATGTCTTCTTTCAGCTAAGCATTTTTGGCTTACTGATGAAATGAGTGAATATTCCATGGGATTTATAATATACTGTCACATGACACTTCAAGAACATGAAACACATTGCTCCAGAAATTGTTCAAAAACACATCAGATAGCAATGGAAGAAGACATTTTGCTGCAAAAAAACAAAATTAATACAGTGACATCTCATTGAACTTTCATGTAGTACTCTCTGGGTATGTCTTCTTTTGTGAATATGAGTTGACTTATCTTCTGACAATACAATCTTTTAAATTACCATGATTTTCATAAGCAGAATATTACTGAAGTAACATTTCTTTGAAACTCTAACACTGATGACTTACATTGTATTTTTAAATGCTTACGATTTATTCTGCAAACAACAACCGTGTAGCCAAATGCAGAAAATCAAACTAGTCAGTAGTCTATTCTGCCACTAACAAATGAGCTATGTGGGTAACAAATCATATTCAATGGCACGCTAGTTAACTAGCTCTTTGATGTTGAGGGAGAGGCACAAAACACCACTCCCTACCTTGATTTGTGGCATTTAATGACTTCCATGGTAATAAATACACCTGCTATAGAAGACTTCAAGCTCACAATTGGTGCATAAAACTTCCTAACATTTAACAAATGACAAAGCCGTTTGTGTTGAGGAGTCAGGACTATTGCATCTACTGCACCCTTCACAGAGGGGCACAAATTTGTTCTCATATTCATTTTAAAAGTAACAGTTAATCCTCATTTTACACAAAATTGGCTGCTGTAAGCACCGAGGTGCGCAGTTTTATGTACATTCCTATTGTTGTGCAATACCACCACATCCACCGCCAGAACTGTTCATCCTGCAAACTGAAAACGGCCTGTTCAGTAGAGACCTTGCATTTCCCTTCTGTCCCGGCCTCCCCCTTTCTACTTCCTGTCTCTATATAATTCTGACTGTAAGTAATCCGTGTAAATGGAGTCATATATATTTACCTTCTTGGGACCGGCATATTTCACTTAGCTTTCAAGGTTTATCTATTCTTTCAGAATTTCTTTCTTTTAAAGTTGAATAATATTTCCCTGTACACATATAACCATTATTTTCCTTACCCACCAAAGGATACTTGGACTGCTTTCATATCTTCATCTACTATGAAGAATGCTACGAGATGTGGATTTATTCAAATTTTCTATTTATTTCTAGTTTGGTCTTGGTTATTCATAGTCTATTAATACTCCTTTCTATTTCTATAGAATCAAAAGTAATGTCCCCATTTTCATTCCTGATTTTAGTAACTGAGCCTTACCTAAGTTTCTATATTGATACTCTCAACCAACTTTGAGCTTCCATTGTTTATCTATCATCTATTTTGTTTTTGTCTGCTCAAATACTTACTGCCTTCCCTCTGCTACTTTGGTTTCAGTTCTTTTTCTAGGTCCTTATGTTAGGTTACTGATTTGAAATACAGTATTTCTTGTGTCTAATGTAAACAGCTGTTAAAGTTTCTTTCTTAGCACTGTTTTTACCGTGTGCCATAAATTTTCATTCATTTTGTCTTTTTAAATGTGTCTCATGATTTCTTTGGTTCACAGACTAACACTATTTTAATTTTCATAATTAAAAACATTTTCATTTTTCTTGTTACTGATTTCTAACCTCATTCTGTTCTTATCATAGAAGATACTTTGTATAATATTTATTTTTTAAAATATACTGGGACTTAATTGTGAACTAGCATATAGTTTACTCTGGAAAAGGTCCCATGTGTACTTGAACTGTGCAATCTGATACTGGATAGCATGTCCTACATATGTATATGTCAGGTCTAGCTGACTTGCTGTATTAAATCCTTTATTTCCTCACCTATCATGTTTAGTTGTGTTATACATTACTGAGAATGAGGTACTGAATTCTCCAATTGCCTTTGTAGAACTGTACTTCTTCCCTCACTGTATTTCTTTCCTCAATTCTGTCAATTTTTGTTTCATATATTTTGATAGTGTTATTAAATGTGTAAGTGCTTATTAAACCTTCTAGCTGTATTGAACTTTTAAAAATATATAATGACTCTCTCTTGTAACCAACTTTTCTGACTTAAAGTATACTGCATCTAATACAACCACCTCTATTCTTCTATTTTAGATGTTAACTATATTGTATTTTTTTTCACCCTTTTATTTTCAATCTATTTATGTGTCTGGCTTTAAGGTAACTTACACAGAACTGTTTTTGGATATTTTCTATCCACTTGGCCAACCCCTGCCTTTTGATTGGAGACCTTCATCCAATTTTACTTAATTACTTATAAGGAAGGACTTATTTCTGACATTTTGGCTCCTATATACTTTATAGCTTTTCTGTCCCTCATTTTCTATATAACGTTATTGTTTGGTTAATTTTTATTTGTAGTAAAATGTTTAAACTCCTTTCTCATTTCCTTTTGTGTATATCCTCTTGCGACATTTTTTATGCTTAGCACAATAATTACATTTTACACACTAAAATCATTCTAATGTGAATTTACACTAGGTTAACTTCACTAAAAAAAAAAAAAAAAATACTCATTTGACATTCAAGTTCCATATGTACCCCTTCTAATTGCTGTGGTCACAAAATTGTATCTTTATACATTATGAGTCCAAACCCTTGAACTGGTAATTATTTCAACTGTATTAGTCTCTTAAATTTTACCAAAAACAAAACGTGGCATTATAAAGCAAGGCTACAGTAACACTGGCTTTAGATTCCTTTTTTTTTTTGGCAGTATTGGCATTTGAACCTAGGGCCTTAACACTGAGCTACATTCCACCCTATTTTTTATTCTGAGACTGAATTTCACTTAATCACCATACTGCACCTGAATAGTCAACCTCTTGCTTCAGCCTCCCAGAGTGTGGGGTTACAGGTTTATATCACCACACAAATCAATGACCAGTGACAGCAAACTTTTAGAGCTTTCAATGATAACGAACAGCACCTGTGGCACGTGTACTATAGATTCACTATCACTGTCTTAGACTAATTTTTAAAATGTATTGGGCCATTAAATCACATAGAAAACAAAAAGGGAAATTACATCCCATTGATACCGTAACACAGTACTCACTTTTGTAATTGCCCATGTATTTCCCTTTACTGAGATTTTTATTTCTTCATAGGCTTCAACTTACTGTCTAATGTTCTTTCACTTCAAACTGTAGGACTCTCTTTAGCACTTCTTTTAGGACCAGTCTAGCAAAAAACTCCTTCAGCTTTTATTTATCTGGGTTTTCCCACCTTTTTTCTCACTTTGGAAAAACAGTTTGCCAGTTCTAGGATTCTTGGTTGACAGTTTTCTTTTAGCAATTGAATGTCCTGGCACACTGTCCTATGACCTCTAACGTCTGATGTGAAATCTGATTACCAAAGATCCCCTGTATGGGATAAGTTGTTTTTCTCTTGCTGCTTTCCAAGTCCCCTCTTTGTCTCTGACTCTGGTGATCCTCCTGCCTTGACTCTCCAAGTGCTGGTATGCACCATTACACCCCACAATCTATTACAATTTAAAAGCACTTGAAGTTTCCACTTGCCCTTTAGAGTTTATCTATCCTTTTTTGGTGTGTGTGTGGTGGTGGTGAACAGGAATTGAACTCAGGACTGGGTACTTGCCAGGGAGGTGTTGTGCCACTAAGCTACATCCCCAGCCCTCTATCCTTGCTTAAAAAACTAAATTTCAAGATATCCTTTAATTCTGCAATGTGTAGATTAGCCCATTTTTCTTTTGCAGTACTTGGAATTTATCTGGGGCTAGGGCCTCACATAGCTATGTCCTTAGCTCTACTTTGAGAGAAGGTATTTCGAAGTTGCTCAGGCTGGCCTTGAGCTGGCGATCCTCCTGCCTCAGCATCACAGAGTGAGGGGAGAACAGGCATGAGCCATGGCTCCATCCCATCCTTACTGTTACAGAATCAGTGGCCCTACCTATTTTTCTCTACTCCAAGTACAGAAATTCAATTAATCTAAACTTAAGTAAATAAAAATCTTTAATCAATTTCATTTACACTCATTTTTAGAAAAAAAGAAAATTTAAAAATCTGCTAATTTTTTCAGACTTCTAAAATGAATACTTTCTTGCAACTCCAGAATCCATAGTACCATCAAAAGGATTCCCTAGAGTGCTTTAGAAATCATTAACTGTAATAAGTCTTTTTTTAAAGAAGCAAAATAAAAAAAAAAATCAAAATCTTACAGCACTCTGCATTGTACTGCAGGTCACGTCATTCAGTTCTAATGAAAGTTAATCATATTTCCTAGTAAGAACTTTAACTTTTACAGTGAGAAGAGTACAAAAATTGGGTCAGCTATTCCTTTTTTTCTCCTCCATAGAACAAATTTAGGCAACAGCAGATATATAAAAAGATCTTTTAAAATATCTGATCATGAAAAAGTATTTCATGCCTTTACTCAGCAACCCTTGTCCTAAATTCAGATATTTTAGCTAAACAAACCTGTATCACTAAATTTAATCCTTCATGAAAAGGTTTGCTGAGTCCTTAATTCATAGTTTTTTTTAGAATCACTGAAACTTTGCCAAATGTTCATCCTCCTATGAGCAAATGAGCCAGCTAGTCTTCCACTGCCTATGCCATGAGAGTCTATTAAAAACTAATCAAAAAGCAGATACCTTTATCAGAGAATACGTGTTCTAACTCATGGAGATCAGGCAACAGGTGAATACAGTTTATGCAGCAGTAGCTGAAGAAATCAAGGATGACCACTTTTCCTTGTAGGTCCTTGTAGAGAGAGATAGGCTCTTCTGTGTTCAGCCATTCTAACCCTAAAATGAATACAAAATAGATTACAATAATGAAAGATAAAAATGGATAATTTATCTAAAACTTTCCATTAGAATGTGAATCTTTGTTCTTTCTAGCACTATTGCAAACAGTCCAACACCTAGTAGTTTATTTCATTTGTAAAAACTAGCTTTTTTAAAATCAATAAATAAAAAACATAATGAATCTTCATTACTATAATTAAAGAGATATCTGTGATGTGAAAGAAAAGACCAAAAGTCTACAGAGGTTTAAGGTCCAAAATGGAAAAAAAAAAAAAAAGAAAGAAAGAAAGAAAATAGGAAGAAAGGGTGAACAGGGTAGGAAGGGTAAAGAATGGGAGAGTAGCTCTTATGAGGCAATCAGCACACATAGCAAAAAAAAGCTACTAAATTCTTTCAGAACTAGTGTAGTGTCTCTGTATGAAAAGGGGTAAAACCAACACAGTTAGGCAAAAACAACAGGAAATATGAAATATTAAGCAACTGTATACACAATTAGGTAGAACAGGGTATTGAGAATAAAAGTCAAGCTTAAAAACATTGACATAGCTAACAAACAAAAACAAAATATATTTAAGGATAAACATACAAAATGCCTAAGCCAATCCTGATTTGTAAAAACTGAAATGTTCTCAAGTTGGATAAAACACTAGCTATAAAATGTTTTAAATGCAAAATCCAAAGTGACATTAATATTGATGAAGCATGTGTTTTCTTCCCTCCAAAAAAACATAGGCTCTCATTATAGTATTTTGTAAATCAGAGTTTATAACTACTTGATTATGATTCAAAATTTTAACTGTACTATGATTTTGTGAAATATTAAAAGGACAGCATCCCTACTTAAACAACTTACAAAAACAAAATTTATTGTTTATAGGTAAACAAAAGTAGCTATTAAAATTTTTGATTAGTAGGTATTTAAAAGTATTTCACAGCAACTCAACCTCAAAGTTGGGCAGAGCGAATAAATTCATTTGACCTACCTTATCCATGGGGGTCATGATCCAAGAGCTCCAGTGGAGGCCCAAAACTGCCTAGTCTACTGAAACTTACAATTTAAGGCCTTCTCCATCTTAACTAGGCATTTATCAGGCCCTGAGGCCCCAAGTAACTTCTGCACTTTAGGATGTGACAGCAAAACTAGGGGAAGTTTCTTTCTCATTCTTCAGAATTTGTCAGGTAAAGATGGATTCTTACTGTAGGTCTTAACAACCTCAGCATATGAGCTTTTTTTCTTCATTGGAAACTTTCACCTTTTCATTTAAAGGAAGCATTTTATGGGTTCTCTGGCATATCTGATAGCCACCAGCACCACTCTTGAGCTTTGAGCCATTACTAAGTTAAATAAGGGTTCCTGGAACACAAGCCCTGTGATACTGCTACATTTGATGTGATAACCATGACTAAGACTGGGTCTGATGTACAGCCTTGACAAGGGGACAAGGTGATCTGTCGCGTCGCTGGAAAAAGGGATGACTCACACAATGGACAGGACATAGTAGGAAGGCATGAAATTTTGTCAGATTCAAGATGGTGCTCAATTCAGAAATTATGAATTATTTCTGGAATTTTCCATTTAATATTTTTAGGCTATGCTTGACTAAAGGTAACCAAAAGCATGCAAACAAGATTAGATAATAAAAATACTGCCAAAACCTAGCTGGTGGTCTGCTTGTAATAATGCATGTACTACATTAACTACCTCTTTACAACGTTTCAACAAAATATGTATACGTGTGTGTGTGTGTGTGTGTGTGTGTGTGTGTGTGTAACATTTTGAAGTTTTTCTGATGGGATAAACATCCATGTACTTCAGAGCAGGGAATAAGAATTTCTCAGTATTTCCAATCTACTAGAAGATTAGCACCGGAAAAAATAAGGACTTTTCAAGGCAAGTGCAAAAGGCTTGGAAAGACACCCAAGACTGTTGTTAAAGAAGTTTCCAATGTATCTCTGAGATAACTGAACCCTGCCACCACCAACCAATTAACTATACATGCGGTTTCAGTGTCATGCCAGGACACATGCCAACCTCACCAGACAAAACAATGACACTCTAACCAAAGAAGGTAAAGTATGGTTTCATTTCAAATTGCACTGCCGAGAGATCTACTCCCTCGTGCTCCAAAGGCTCACACAGTCAGAATCCAAACACAAGACAAAGGTTGTAATTGATTCCGATTTTTAAAATTGTAAGTTTTTCAATACTGAATGAGAGAAACCAGGCAAAGCTAGGGAATTTTGTTTGTTTGTTTTGTTTTGAGACAGGGTCTTGCTATGCAGTTAAGGCTGGTGTTGAGTTCACTTTCTAACCCAGGCTGGTCTCGAACTCACAACGATCCTCCTGCCTCAGCCTCCCAAGTGATGGGATTACAAGCGTGAGCCACCACACCCGTCCAGGCAAAGCTAGGAAACCAGCATAATTTAAAGTCTGTTGATGGCAATAATCCAACTCTGGCACTTAACGGCCGGAAAGTTGCTCGGTCTACCTGTGCCTCAGTTTCCTCAACTATGAAACAGGATGAACAAGAGCACACCAACAGGCTGTAGGCAGGGTTAAATAACATAATATGCCCTGAGGTGTTTAGCACTGTGCGTGACATATAGTGACCCGTAAGTGTCAACCAGGATGCTGCGGAGAGACGATGCGAAGTCTCCAGGTAAACAAACGGAAGGGACAGTGTGCTGTGACCCCTACCATCATTGCCATCACTGTCGACCGGACCACAGACATTCTCGGGGTCTCTGCCTAGCTGACACCAGGTCGGGCAGGCCCTCGCCCTCTAGAAGCCCGCGGTGGGTGTCGCCGCTCGGGACCGGGGGACAGCAGAGCACGCGCGCCCAGCACACGCGCCTCGCCGCTCCGGAGAGGGCGCGGCGCCCACCCCGCTGCCAGCGCCTCACCTTCCGGAAACTCGGGCACCGACAGGTCCTGCTCCCAGCCGTCCACCTTCTGCAGATACTGGTAGACCAGGTCGTCCTTGTCCTGCTGGGTGACGGCGTCGAGCAGGGCGTACTCGAGCGAGGTCTGCGCAGGCAGCAGCCCCGAGAGGCCACAGCCGCGGGCTCCGGACGCCGCCATGTTGTGCGGGTCCCGAGGCGCCTACCGCGGAGACGGCGGGGGGAGGCGCGGCCCCCGCTGCACCCCCCTCCAACCCCACTCTACGTCGGAAGCACTTTTTTGATTTTTGAGAAGGCAGACGAATGCCAAAGTCCAAACGGCCGCAATTCCCAGGCACGTAATTAAACTACTGTCGCAACCCACCCCGCCCCTTCCCGGCCCCTTGCCGCAGCCCAGTCTGGACATTGAGAACGCCTGATTCAACAGGGCAAAATCCCCTGGCCGCATTCTACGGACTCTATGGTACCCGTTCTAACACCTTACACCTTAGAAACTGGCAGGCTTTAGAATAAAACGACCCAGTAGGCCAGTTAAAAAAAATTTTTTTTAACTCTGACGCTTAGACCTGGGTCAGCCGATTCGACACGACCCTGGCAGCGGGAACAGACAAGAAAGGTAAGGCGAGGGATATGGTGTCTTCCAGCGAGGGGGCTTTTAAAGTTGGAATGGCTTTGATTTGTAAACAAACGTTGTGTTTGGTGACCCAGGGAGTGTTGAAAGTGCAGGCGCGAACAGACCGTCAGCCGAGCCGGGGAAGGGGGCGCCGAGTGAAGCGGATGCAGCTGGTGCCTCCCACGAGCGCCTGCGGGTGGGCGGCCACGTGGGGCTCGGGGGGTGTCTGCTCCCCCGAAGGAAGGGGAGGGCGTCGGAGACGCTTTGGAGCTGCTTGTGCTTCACACGGAGAGGGCAAGGCCCTACTCACTGGCCCAAAATCCAACGAGAGGGGAGAGCCTGGCACATGACCTGGGTTTGACTGCAGATAGGACTGACCACTTGTAGGACACACTGTCTTCCACTCTGCGGGACAGAGTGGGACCCCAGGCCAAGCAGGACTTAACACGTTTCCACTTTATTCATTGTCCAGGGTTATAAGATGCTGCGGGAGGAAGAGACTAGATTGATTCAAGAAACTGAAGTCGTTGACTGTCTACAGGCACGGATAGGGGCCGTTAAGGGTTTTTTTGTGTTTGTGAATCACACAACACTTTGATTACAATGTGACTGGCTTTATCAGTAAACTGAGGTAGTCAAGTGCCCAAGGATTGCAGCTGGACTTGTGAATTATTTGGACAGCTGTCTACTAGAAAAAGAATGGACAGTAGCTTCGCAGCAGTTACATAAAACTTGTTTTAAGAGAAAGTTGTTGAATCTGTGCTTCCATTGGGGCTTAATTTTTCAAGTATTATTCTTATTTTTATAAATCAAGTCCTAGAAAAAGCCAAAATACTTAAATAGCCACCGTTAAAAACTTTACAGCTGCTACCCCTGTGATAGGTTCTTGTAACTTTATTATGGTATAAATGGGGCAGCAGGTGTTCTCATGTATAATTTTTGTAGTTTGCCAATATATTGATTGCCAGGCTTTTAGATTCTCGTCAAGGTAGTAGGTTATCTTGTCTTTTTTTTTTTTATTAGCAAAGTAACTATTTTAAACACTTATAACAAGAAATGAACACTCAATTTACTGAAAGTTGATCCCTTTTTATGATAAAGTCATTTTTGCCATGTTAGAAGACACGTTTTCAGAAGAAGACATCTGGGAATACAAATCTAAAAGAAAACGAAAACCAGTACGTACAAATAATTGCACTGAAAATATCCCAAAATCTGTTGAAAAACCAGCAGATGGAAAATGCCAATCAAAACGAAAAGGAAAAAAAACAAGAACCACAGAAGCTCAAGGGAAGGTGAAAGAACATGAAATGTGCCTTGGAGAAAGCCAGACGATTGTAACTTCTAGTCAGAATTCCAGTTGTGGAGATGATATTCAGTTGTCCCAGAACAAAGAGACTACTCCAAGAAAGCATTGGAGGACTCCCAAAAACAGCCAAGTGTCCCCAAAGATACGTCCAGTTTATGATGGACACTGTCCAAACTGCCAGATGCCTTTTTCTTCATTACTAGGTCAGACACCACGGTGGCATGTTTTTGAATGTTTGGATTCTCCACCAATCTCTGATATAGGTAAGATTACATAAAAGGTAGTAGTTTCAAAACGTCTGGAAGTCTTGCATTAGGTCAGCCATCTCTGTTGGGTGAAACAGCAGGGCAAGAAATAAACGAAAAGAAAACAGACACTGTACCAGTCAGTTGTCTGTTTGCAGAGAAATTTGCAAAGCTGAAAACAGTTTAAATTCATTTTATTTTTCCATAAAAGTTCCTAAGTATCTCAATTTTATAAATATTCATTGAATTTTTTACTGTGTTAGGTACTTTATTTTTTTGCTTATTTGACTCACAATAAGCACATAAGGTAGGTGGCAGTGACATTTAATAGATGAGCATTCTTAAAAGTTAAATAACTTGCCCGTTTTTTTAATCTTTATTGGAACTGTATAGAAAAGTACAAATACATTTTGGTTTCTAAGTACTGTTATGATGTATTCTTAATGCTAGTGTATAGAAAGAGGAAATGGGAAGCATCTTAGGTGATTAAGAGATTTACAGAAATGTGCCAAAAAGCCGAAGTAATGCTGTAGTTTTATTATCTCTTAAAATAAAGGTCATATTTAGCATGTTGAAAATTGGACTGCGTAGAAATTGAGATGTAATGATTCATATATTTTAAAGTTATCTCAAATTTTTTGGAGAAAATATTATTTGAAGAGCAATAGAAGACTATTTAACTTAAATAAATAATAGCCAGGCATGGTGGCATCCACTGTAATCCAGGTACTTTGGGAAGCTGAAGCTGGAAGACAGCAAATTTGAGTCCCACGTGAGTAACTTTGTGAGTTCCTATCTCAAAATAAAACATTAAAAAAGGGTTGGGGATTTAATTCAAAGCAAAGACTCAGGGTTCAATCTTCAGTGCTGCCAAAAACAAAGTTAAAAAAAAAAAAGTATCTTGTAAAACCATTTTGGAGTAAGTGTTGATATTTTAATAATGGGAGTTTTTTGATTGTGCAGTTCACAATAGCTATTGTCTTAAGGCCTCAGAGGAGAAGTAATGGTTTTCTATTTACGGGTTTATTTATAGTGCTAGTGCGTCAAAGCTTGTCTTGCAATACCTTTTTCTTTCTTAAAATTTTCAGAGTGCCCAGATGGTCTTCTGTGTACCTCAACGATTCCTTCTCATTATAAGAAATTCGCTCACCTTCTGCTTGCTCAGAGGAGGGCTGGCAATGATCCTATTGGTGACGTACCTCATGTGCGGGGTGGGAGTTCCAGTGAGACCAAGCCAACTTTTTCTTTTACCTATGAGGAAAAATGGTCTCTGCCTCAGAAACAAATTGAGAACTTAAAAAATGTTTCAAATGATCCTTTTTTGATGACGCAGAATCTAAAAACATCTCAGCTTACAACTCAGACCAGTAAGAAGGTTTCCTCTTCTACAAATACTCAGACATCCCAGCAAGCTCTGCTACAATCTACAGAATTGGTTAAGATTGATAAACTGGTAGGATTTGGTTTGGCTCTTACTGGGAAAGAATCAGATAGCCAAAGCACCTCACAACACACAAATTTGCCATTATCAGAAAATGACTTCAGCAGCTGTGAAATCTCCTATTCCCCACTTCGGAGTGATGAGGAAACTTATGATATAAATGAAAAGTTGGATGATTCACAGCAAGAACTATTTTTTACCAAAAATTCTAATGACAGCAGCCTAGAAGATGACAACTCTAGTGAGTTTAAAAACCTCCATGGACACTTGCTGAGGAATCCAGAGGAAATCTGCCTCAAAATGAATAGTTTCTTAACTCAAGATAAGTACAGTCAAGGACTACATATGTGCAGTGGTCTCAGTGATTCATTTTATTTTACTTCCCAAGCTAAGAGTGGCATCTCATATGAACCAGCAATCACTGATGATGATTTTCTGATGTGTCCACCTGCATTAGCGGGGGAACTCCCTGCTTCTAGTTATCAAACCACTAAAGCAAAACCTAATGAATTTCACTCATCACAATCAAATCAACAGAAACAGGCAACTGAAGAATCAGCTGTTTATAATCGAGCTTCTCTGCCATTACTCAATTGTGAGTTGTCAAAATCTTTAGAAAGTCAGAGAGGACAGTGTCTTTGTTTGCATTCAAGCCAGAGTAAAATTAGAGCATTATCAACTGAGAACTTCTGTGCTAAGAACAATGCCAATTCAGCATGTGTCTGCAGAAAGACATTAGATGGTACGCCAGACAGTAAATTTACACTTTTAAGTACAGGAAAATCTAGTATATCTACTGCTGCTAAATCTTCTTTGGAAAAAGTGTCTTCTAGTCCTAAAGGCAATGCAAGACATTTTAGCAAGGTAATGAAGCAAATGGATATAGGTGTGTATTTTGGACTACCACCCAAAAAAGAAGAAAAGAAATCGCTGGAGGAAAGTACATTAGAAATGATGAATTTAAATCCAGTTTCAAGTCCTAACAAAAAGAGGCCCCAGCAGTACAAAAGGAAAGCAGAAAGATCTTTAAGTGATTTAGAATATGATACAAAGAATTTAAATGATAGTCAGTTCTCTGTGGAACTGTCTGATGAGAAGTCACAGCGTCAAAGAAAGAGACGTAAAAAGTCAAATTCACAGGAAGAACATCAGAAGAGGTCAGGGCACCTTATTAACAATACAAAATCAGAATCTGGGACAGTCAAGTTAAGTGAAGATAAAGTCTTCATAAAATCAAGTCGTGGCAGGCTGCAGAGAGAGAATGTGAAAGTTCCAGAGTCACCTAATGCAGGGGAATTAAGAAAAAGGACATGTCCATTCTATAAGAAAATACCTGGTAAGTTGGGACATCACTGTTCAATGTATCAGCAAAAACAAAATTTTTTGCCTTCATATTCATTGTCTATGGATGTGTGTGTATGAAATAGTTTGTGCTGTGTACATTGCTTTTAATGATACTTCATGAATTGTTAACATGGTTTTTGATTTTTTGTTCTTTTTCTACATTCAATTCAGCAAGATTTTATTAAACATACTCGGTACATTAGTTACTGTACTATTTAGATGGATATTACAGAGTACAGAAAAACTGTTAAGTAATTGATAATCAGCACACTTCAGAAGGAGAAAAGGCATTTCTGTAACTATAATAAAAGGCAATGTCTACACACTTATGAGAAATACAAAGAGAATACTAAATGACTTTAGAGAAAGGAATCTAACAGGTTGTACCTGTCACAATTAATGCCAACCATTTAACAACCTTATTACAGTGTAGTTTTTCTGCCTTTTCGTATTCTTGTAACTTCTCATGCTTTCAAAGATGAGTTTTGATAGCAATGTATAGAGGAATGAATTTTTTTATTGAAGAAACCAGTAACTTCTGAGAATATACATTAAAGTGACCAGAATGCACTTGGTTTCAATTTTGTTAAAATGTTTTGTAATGTTCTAGAAAGTCTATGATTTGTTCCCAAAAAATTGTGCAGAGAATAGCATCAGTTTTGTTTTTAATGATAATTGTAATTAATTCTCTGTGCTTCAAGTGAGCCTGAAGCCTTTATGTCGAATGTTGAGCTTTAGTAGAACTGTGAAAGTTATGCTTACACATTTTGTCTGCCAGTATACAAGGTAGTTGTTTCATGAACACATTTTAGAACTTTGTATTGTTGCCTGTTTAGGGAAACTTCTTTAGCATTTTTCTCTCCCCCATGCCTACTATCCTCAAATGAAATTCAGGCTATAGAAATGCCACTTGTCTTTTATTGTACAGTGACCCTTTGAAGGGCCCCAAATTTTTATAAGATTTGAGATTATAGTGGCCCTCAACCATTTTTCCCTCCTTAGACGCATATCTTCATATTGCCCCATGAAGTATTAATGTTTTAGAAGAAATTCTACAACATTCTCTTTTGCTCTTTTGCAGAGGATTTCAGTTGACCAGAAAATATCAAAAGTATTAACCAAAACAAAAAAGTAATTCATTTGTAGCTTAGAATTTTTTTATATTTACTTATATTTTTGTGTAGTCATTCACAAAAAGGTCTCTACAGGGGAATATTTAGGAGACACTTAACAAAACTTACTCTCACCTTTTGCAGTAGTATGTAGTGTAGGTTTTAAATAAATCATAGTTAAATTGGAGATGAGGTGTGAGGGGGAGAGAGGACTCAGCTTATCATCCAGCCCGTTATCCTCGTTAGTGCTTCTCATCCTGCTGCCTTGGTGTTTCCATTGCAGGAACTGGCTTCACTGTTGATGCCTTTCAGTACGGTGCAATTGAAGGCTGTACAGCCTATTTCCTCACTCATTTTCATTCTGATCACTATGCTGGGTTGTCCAAAAACTTCACATTTCCAGTTTACTGTAGTGAGGTAAGTCTTTGTAGTCTAAATTCTGAGTTTGTAGATTGCTATGAGTTTCTAAGTGATGTAATTTAAAAAATAATTAAAATTGTAAGATTATTCTACTAGAAAAGATAAGAGGAAACAGATCCCAGATCAAGACTCTAAATGAGTTAATTTCAACACTTAACAGCCTATTTTTTAAAAAGTTTTATTACATAAAATTAGATAAACTTTCATGATGTAATAAAAAAACCAGTTTCCGATTATGAAAGTGAAAGGGAAAGAAATTGCTCAAGTGGAAAGAACAACTGGGATGAGGGAAAGGAGGAAAGAAAGAAGGGAAATGACTATTAGATAATCATACCACTAATCTCTGTTAGTTCATCCAAAAGAACAGTTTGTGCTTTCATTGTTTGATCATTTTTTCATGCCTAGATCTTTTAATCAAAGCCACTATTTTGAAGATAACAATACACAATATATTAACCACTGTTGATATCCTGTTGCATTGTTTTTGTTCTTTTTCATTTTAAAATTTAAAAAAATCAGGCACAGAGAGATAATATAAAATAAACACTTTCCTTCAGGAAACATTGTTGAGTGCCTAAATAAATACAAAAGACAAAAAACTTAGTTCAAGTTTATAGCCTGCAGGGGAAATATTCACAAGTAATTGTAAGTAGAAAAATGAATGGAATTCCTAGGACTTTTTATTCTGTTGTACACGAGGGCGGAGAGAATATTTCATGGTGAAAGAAATACTTTAAACTAATTATTAAAATCTGAACAGTTTAATCAATTACTAAGGGGTTTATCCACAATTTGATTTAGTCTTCACACCATTCATGAAGTATCCTGTCTTACTTAGTGAAGCAAATGTTGTTTTGAGAGGTTATGTGAATGATCCAAGTCACAGAGAAGATATTAACAGAGTCCAAATTTGAATGCAGGTCTGTCTGATTCGCAGACAGAGGAAAAAGGAGTGAACATACCAAGCAGAGAGTGGCATTTGTATGAAAGCACTTGAGAAATATACTTACTCCAGACTTTTTTAAAAAATTTAGGTCGGGTTGCTGGCACAAATATGTAATCACAGCACTTTGGAGGCTGAGGCAGGAGGATCACTTGGAGTTTGAGGCCATCCTGGGCTGTATACTCAGTTCACAGCCAACCTGAACTACATAGTGAGACCTTGTATCAATAACAAAAACAAAAGAAATTTTAGAAAAACTAGAACATGCCATTGAGAACCACTGAAGATAAATCCACAGCAACAGGTTGAGACCAGATGGCAAATGATTTTGTGCATCATGCTGAGAATGATGAGCTTTTTACGGGTGTTGGAGAGACAGTGTGTACACAGATGAGTGATACCATCCTTGTAGGAAGTGTTTGACACTGTAAAAGCAGGGAGACTATTCAGATGCTATGGTTCTGAACTGGAATTGAAACAAAATATAAACTATGATGAAGATCCTCTAACATTTTATAATGCATCCCCTACCTAAAAAAAAGTACTAAAATTTTATAAATATAATACAAAATTGGCAAGTTGTATTTTTATTTATATACAAAAATAGGAAACAATACTAAAAATTTTTTAAATAAATACGGTTTACCACATTGTGTATTTATATACAGAAAATAGCTTATACAAGGGGTGGTCAAAGTATTCAGTGACCGTCTAAATTAAAATTTTTATTACAGCAAAAGACATACTGCCATTACTCTCCTCGAAAGTACTCCCCTTGCTGCAGACACACTTCTGTGTCTTTCTTGCCTCTTTCTGAAGCAGTTCTGAAAGTCTTCCTTCTGCTACTGCTGAGTGCCATCCAGTAGAAAGGTAGGCTCGTGAAACAAGGTGTGTCTTTATCCACCTGTTCTTAGCGTTTGGCACAGGCGCAGCTTCCAGCTCATGTCAAAACGACCATGAAAGGTAAATGTTTTGAATCCATTCAGGACATTCAGGCACCCACAGCAGTGCAATTGAAGAAATGAAAGAGGAGTTCCAGAACTGCTGCAGAAAAAGACAAGACTGATGGTGTAAGTCTGTTGAAGCAAGGGAGTATATTTTGAAGGGGATCGGTGGCAGTGTTATCTTTTACTGTAATAAATTTTTAAAAATGTAAGCATTAGCTGTATCTTTTTAATCACCCCCATACTTGGTGTTTCACTGAATCAGCAGTAAGCACATCCTGTTTTGTAGATAACTGGCAGCCTGTTGAAGAACAAGCTTCATGTGCAAGAACAGTATATCCACGCATTGCCGATGGACACGGAATGTATAGTGGATGGCATCAAAGTCATTTTGCTTGATGCCAACCAGTAAGTATCTAAGTGGCCTTAGTAATAACTTATTTTAAAAAGTTCAAAAGGAAAACACATTGGGATGGTTAAGAATTTTTTTTCTTAAAATGATTTTGTTAAAATTGGTATGCTTGATGTTTCTTAAAATTTGAATAAAACACATTCCTACTTTTGAAAAAAAAAATACCCAATTCTAGAATCAGAGAGTAAATGTAGTGAAATCTTCGAAGTGTTAGAGGACTAAATTACTACTTTTGACATGAGACTCCAACTTTTTAAAAGTACATGAACAGCTGGGTGTGGTGGCGCATGCCTAGAGGCTGAAGCAGTAGGATCTTGAATCAGCTCATCCTAGGCAACTTGGCAAGATTTTGTCTTAAACATAAAAAAAGATGCAGAGGAGACTGAGGATGACTGAAGTGATAGCTCTGGCTTCAATCCCAGTACTGCCAAAGTGGGGAGGAGGTAAAAAATTAAAACTGTTGCTATGTAGATAACCTTTTGCCGTTTTCTTTCATATTTATGTAAGTTAACAACTGTAGCCCATTTAGATACCAGAGGTCCTCTGCCTCTAACCCACTGCATTTAAACCAAGAAATCCTTCAGACTTTAGATAGCAAATATTTGGAAGGTTTTTTTTCTTAAAAAACTATTTCTTTCTCCCACCACCTTTTTAACATAAAGTATTATCAGCATTCACGTTGCCAAACACAAATATTAGCTATGCTTCTGTTTTTCCTAATATGTTTGTTAGTCTCCTGCTCCATGGAAATCATAGATACTTAGGGAAAGGAATAGGCTAAAGAAAGCGAGCTTTCCTAAGAAGTAGGCCAACACTGCTACGTCAGGTTGTTTTTCATTTTGTCTGCTAGCTTTGCTGCTATTTCTTTTTTTGGTCCCTAACTTGAGTTCTGATTTTTTTTTTAAGTCAACTTTATTGAAATATTCACAATAAATCACATAGTTAGTATAAACTACTGATCAAGCTGGTATGACTTAGCTCATGCCTCAGAAACATAAAACACTCTTCTCATACAAAATATTCCAAGGGCTTAGATCTCATTTCCCAAAAGGCAACCAAGGCAGAGTGCTAAAGATAGGCCTTTCTTGGGAATGTGCAGGAATTGAACACACGAAGGTGAATTAGTCCTTTTCAGTTCTTTTTATGATGTAAATTTCCCACAGCTCAAATGTTGCGTTTCTATATCAGTGATCACTAATAAGATATATTAATTTATTGATATTGAAATAGATACCCTTCCTGCAGGTGCTTTACTGTGTAGCAAACATGCCTTTAAATGTTTGTGTCCAGCTGTCCAGGTGCTGCTATGATTCTTTTCTGCCTTCCTAATGGCACTGTTGTGTTACACACCGGAGACTTCAGAGCGGATCCCAGCATGGAACGTTCTCGTCTTGCAGGCCACAAAGTCCACATGCTGTACCTAGACACTACGTAAGAGCGCTCTTTGGATGCTGCTTTTTCCCACTGATAGTCTTTGCTCTGTGTTTTATGAATAATTTAAGCATTTGCTTAGGTAATTAAGATAATGGTTTATTGCCAATTACTATTTCAAGGCTACTTATCAGAGGGATGCTGTTTGGAAAAAAAATATACTCACAGACAATTTGGTATCATCTGTATTGACTATGCTTTAATTTTTATAATTTGTTTTTGAAAATCTTTATAGCAGAATCCTATTCCTAAAAGGAAGAGAAAAAATAGTGGTAAGCTTTAGGAAAACACTCTCAGGTTACCCTTCCAAAGTATCTATGTGGGTATTAGGTATAATCATTACGAGAAAACTAAGGTCAAAATGCAATTCTGAGTATTAAAAATTGCTTTTTTTTTTCTCCAGAAGGTAATATATAATTGACAACTTTAAACTCATCATGGATATAAACATAATGGTATAACCCATTATATTTTAAGTATATATTCTTATTCTCAACTTTATTAAAATATACCTAACAAAAAATATATATATATAATATACAGTATAACATTGTATATTAAAAAACCTCATCAATTTGTTAAAAATTAATTAAGCATTTCAAGCTATATTAAAGGTAAGTAAGTTTCTATGGGAGATTTTAGTAAAAGATAGTCTTTCTACAACCAGTTTTCTCACAGTAAGTTATTTTTCCATTCTTTATATCTACCTTAAGTAATAGATAAATTAAGAAAATAAATTTTGTATGTGTGTTTTTTTGTAGAAAAGTTGGAGGTTTTTTTCCCTCTTGGTATTTGATTAGGAAAAACATTTTTAAAAACTGGAAGAAATGTTTTCTTGGTGTTTGTAATTCATTATATTTAGTGAGGCTGTGCTTATTTTTCATATAAAAAAGATAGGTAGTAGCTTAATTGGTGTTATTACATTTAGGCCCAACTGGAGCTATTGTAGTCCTGTAATGCTACATTTATTTTTGTATCTGTAAAAAGAAGTAATATACATTAATTTTAAAAACTACATAAAATTCATATTCACTTTTATTATTTTAATTTTTTATTAAATCAAAATTCCTCAATGTAAATATCCTTTTTAATATATTTTGTTATATACTGATTGAGGTTTAAAACGTATATATATAGAGAGAGAGAGAGAGGTTTATAATCTATGACTAAAAAAGGTCTTCAAAAGGTTACTGCAGTCGGGCGTGGTGACGCACTCCTGTACTCCCAACACTCAGGAGGCTGAGGCAAGAGGATCATTGCAGGTTTGAGACCAGCCTGGGCTACAGAGCAAGCCCAAGACCAGCCTAAACTGCATAACAACACCCTAATTCAAAAAGAGAGGAAAAAAATTTTTTTTGAGGCTTATAAAAGAAGCATAATTAAAAATACATTGTAAACTTATAATAATTCCATCATAAATTGACAATAAGTGCTGACAAGCATTTTAACCTCAGTGTAATAAATGGTATTTTAATATACTGCTGTTGTATATAATTTTTAAGTTTGTTCCAGGGTCAGAGCTTTGGTCAGTATAGCTTTCTTACTGTTTTTTAGTAGGTACCTATTTCTGTATTACAGCTATTGCAGCCCAGAATACACCTTTCCATCTCAGCAAGAGGTTATCCAGTTTGCCATCAACACTGCCTTGGAGGCTGTAACTCGAAACCCACGTGCTCTTGTAGTCTGTGGCACTTATTGTATTGGCAAAGAGAAAGTCTTCCTAGGTAAGTGGTAGTTGTATCTAATTTACATTAATATAAAGATCAGATTCTTTTTGCATGAAGCCCCATCAGTCTGTCTACTTGTACATTTGAAATTTATTTCTTGAAATTATCCAATATTCCCTTTGAAATTGAAGGAAAATTTGATGTGCTTGATACACTTAAACTTGGAAAGTCTTTATAAAAATATTTGCTTAAGTATGTTTATCTTAGCCTTTACAATCAACATTTAAAAGCAAATGTCCATGTTACACTATTTTAATTAACTTTGAAAAATAACTAAAGCATACATGTATTATTCTTTGAGGATAACCATAAGTTAATTATTTTACAGGACAGTTTAAGTTTTGTTTTTCAGTTGTTTATCTGTTTATTTCTAGTTTGTCTAGATAGCATTGTGCTATTTTTGCATAATATCCCTATTTTTTTTAAGTATAGTTATATTACGTCAAATGTTGAGATATGACCTCAACCCTTAGGCCAGGGATTTTAACTTCTCCTGAATTTAGTTCCTTTCCTTCTACACCTTTGTACAATAAGCATTTAAAAAACAAATTCTTTGGTTTCTTTCACAATGTATTCCACATAGTTAACCAATACTATGATTTATCCATTAAAGGCACTGCGGTGTAAATGCGAATGTTTTGAAATTGTTTTTATTTGATAAATTCTTATTTTAAAATGTGAGTTGCGAGTTTTTTTTTTTTTCACAAACCATCAATGTATTATTTTTATCCTTTTACTTCATCTACAGCCATTGCCGATGTTTTGGGTTCAAAAGTGGGCATGTCTGAAGAAAAATATAACACATTACGCTGCCTCAATATATCAGAAATTAATTCCCTCATCACTACAGACATGTATAATTCTTTGGTTCACCTTCTCCCAATGATGCAGATTAATTTTAAGGTAAGCATTCAAGGGTTAGCTCTAAGGATGAACCAGAAAGGCTGATCTGAGATTATAAACTAGAATCACAATTTACCTTCATTTAACTCCAAGGAATTCAATTATAATAGAATGTCATCTATAGTAAAATTTGCCCTAAAATTTTTTCAAGGAAATTTTTAATGTTTTTAGTTTTTCTGTGTGTGCCTCTCCAGAATAATTCATATGCCTACTGGGAACTTAGAAAAATGGCATTCATGAAGGAACAGGAATAAAAAAGTATATAGCAGTAAGGTCACTGAGACCTTCTGTCTCCAAATCATTTTCTAGTCTTTCTGAGTGAGTGGGGAAATGAGTGAAGAATTCTGAGTTCTTACTTTTCTTCAGATCTGTATTAATATTAAGCCTGGGTAACACTGACATATGTTGAAAATTTAGTCATTCTGAGGATTAAGTGAAGCAGTGGGAGTAGATACTGAGAGAAAGTTTTAGCATTAGTTCTTTCAGCTAGAGGTGGTAAAATACAAATTTACTATTAAAAATACAGACTTGCCACCAGATTACCCCTTTCCCCAGGACACTAGCCATACATATACAAAAACCTTGGTTTGTAACTAATCCATTCTGCTCAAAATGCAATGCATTTGTATACAAAAGCAGTGAGAGAGACAGGGACAGAGACATGGAGGGAGGGAGGGAGGGAGGGAGGGAG